>VYZQ01005205.1:0-24240 GCA_013400655.1 Mystacornis crossleyi
TTTTGAAAAACAATTCTGTTTTTCTGTTTTGGTGTCACAGGGCTATCTAGCAAACTAAACTTAACTAAACTGTGCTTGGGACCAACCACTGATGCCAGTGGGTCTGCTCACATCCTTAGTTAACGGTGGGCATTTGTATTTTCCAGGACTGCTGGCCGGCATTTAGTGTTTGATTTTGGCATACCTGTAGCTTTGGTAAATAATGAAACAATGTGTGACCTCAAAATTTTTTTTAATTGTTTTGCCCCTTTTTATCAAGGATTAGATTGACTACCTGACTTGTCAAGTGTAAATCTTGCTATTCATTTTCACATTCATCAAGGGTTCACAAATTGCCTGTCCTTGTATGTGCATGGCCTGAGCATCCTGGTCGGGTAGCTGAACTACGAGCACATTTCATAGTGCACAGAGCCCTAAGCACTGTGGTGGTATTCACTGTCATAAAAAACCACAGAGGAGCAGGAGGTTCTGGTGTGCAACTTATGAATAATGTCATGTCAGAGTGCATGTTAGGGCACCTCTGCTGTGGCCCTTCCACTGTCCCATTGAACCTCAGCCCTCCTCAGGGCCAGAGCGGATGTGTTTAACAAATAAGAGGCTCACCACAGAGGGGGACATCTCAAGTCGTACATTTTGGTCCAAAAATGCTGTTTGTACATTCCTCTGTTGCTATCACTGGGCACACTGTTGAGTGGAGGAACCATACCCTGGGAATTTTTCTCAAAGGATTTAAAGGATTAGTTCATCTCCAGCACTCAGCTGCTAGATAATGGCTCTTTGGGCAGCACTGTGTGATGGATTCATTGTATGTGAATTCAGGTGTTCTGGTCATGCCCAAGCATAGGTTATTTAAATTAGAAAATTGACTTCCCGTCACTTTCAGTGTACCCTAGCATTCATAATGTAAAGCAGATGACTTCCTAGCTAAAAAAAAACAACAAACAATAAAAGGTTTGCTGACATAACTAACAGTAATTACTGAGGTATAGCGCTATAGAGGAATTAACTTAGCAATGACAGAGCTCTCCCATTGGTCTCTGATTCACCAGCACTGGATTTGAGCTTTATTCAGTATAAAAATTTCCTGAGTGGCAGACAGAGCTGACCTAAGGACAAGTGATTCTGCAGGATAAATTCCAAGATATAAAGAGTTTCTCTTAGTGAGAAATTCATCTTATGATTCCTCAAGACAATATTCTATGCAGGAGCCTAAGTACCTTTTTTAACTTAATGCTTGTGGCTTTTTGGGAAGTGTTTGAACTAAACTGGAAAAAAATTTGCTTTATCTCCAAAGAGAGCATGCAGGGAGATAGCTATTCCACCAAAGCTAGGCAGGCAAATTTTCATGAGTCTGAAAACCATCACAACCCATTATTCAATGTTCAAATGCAAAGTGCATTTTTTGTCCCTTTCCTAGTATAAACACAGCAGCATGAAAGTTTAAGCAATAAGCTGACACTTGCATCCTACAAAAAGGAACACTTGGTTTCCACCATAAGAAAAAGAGAAATTGGACACTTGTGACAGGTGATTATGCCATTTGGGAGATCCCATAGGTATTAGAGTGCTGATTGTGACAAAATATCCATAAATCAACAGTCATATTGACAGGCCTTTTAAATTGTCAGGCATTTTGCAGCAGGAGATACATCTTTCATTTGCCTCTTGATAAATGTGCTATGCTGAGAATTAGACAGTCACCTGCTTTATAGGCTTGGGAAGTCTTTACACCAGAAGCCTTTAACCAAGGTATTTATGTGTGCTTTTCAAGGTGGCTCAAAAAGACATTCTTACCTTTTACTTGAACCACCTTTTTGTTAGATGATCTTTCCTAGCATTTATACATGTCTGGAAAATGGTGCCCTTTTGGTGAAAAGAATTACTTTTACAACTGAAAAGAAAATAATCAGTTTCATATATAATTTTGCTTTATAGGCTTGAGGATATGAGTGAGGGAAATGGGAATAAATGAGTAATGAAAATCAATTTTGAGCATTTTCCCACATTGTCCCTAGCTCACGTTTTCTGTAGAGAGCAGTTTCAGGGAGCAGCCTCCTGAACCAGGCTGAGACTCACTTGGCAGTCAGTGTGCATCGCACCCCATCTACAGGCCGAGATGGAGAAATCACTTTCCTTCTATTCCCTGAATAATCTGTGCTAAAGACATTGAAACAGAAATGAGAGGCATATTCCTCACCTTTATTGCCAGAGAGTCATACTTAAACTCAGCAGTGCTTCAGAAGATCTTGTAATGGACTTGGGACCAAAAAGCAAAATACTCGGAAGCTTACAGAATAAAAATGAGATGAGATTTCCATCCATTCCCACATCATTGCTTGGCACCCAGAAAGCTGAACTGGCATCAGCTTAACGGTTTTGACATGGCATTTTATCACTTTCTCTGATTTATTTTTTCGTAATGATTGGAATAACACTTTAAGAAGCCAGATATTCCTTAGATCTTTACTCCCCAAGTACTATACTTTTTTCTCTGGTTTTACTGGTTGAATGCAGGAATCAGAGAGCCTGAGCTCTGTTCCAGCCACTAAATCTGTGCAGCAGCATGAGTTTGTCCCCTCCTTAAGACCTGTCTTTGAGCGAAGTAAGGCTATTCCCAAGAACAGGAAAGCTTGGAGACGTGCCTAGTGACTTGACCCAACATTGGAATACTGGTGCAAGCACAAAGCCTGACCTCTTCCTGCCACCTGGCCTGAAAAAGTAGTTTTTGGTGGTTTTCAGCCACATGCCAGCAGCCTCAACATTCTCAGAGAATCTTTAATGTTGCATTTCTGCCTGTGTCTTGAGGTCTTCATGTATTTTGAAGGTGGAAAATACCCATCTCTGCTAGCACATTCCAGTGAGCTGCCTAAACATTGTTTCCAGTAAAACATACAATATTCTGTTTATTCCAGCTGATCCTTTCCATCTTGATCATCTTCCTAATGGCCTTTTTTAGACAAAACATTGGTTTAGAATTTGGTCTAATTCTCAATCTTCCTTATTTATCATCTCATCATAAATGTGTAATAATCCCCCTCCTTTCCCCTTGTTCTCTTACTACTTAGACAACTGAGGTACTTTTACTGTTCAGTTTAATAACTGTGTGCTGGAAGAATTTCTGCTGTATTCTCAGTTTCCCACTGGTCTCAGGAAGGTGCAGAGACATTTCATAAATTCTGCATACAGATTACCTCAAATGCACCCTAAATGGAAAAGGTGACTCATTCTTTAGAAGAAACTCTTCACTACTACAGAACTAGGCTGTTTCTTCATAAACAGAAGTAAAGAACAACTACAAGAGACGCTGTCATTGTTATCACTGAGTGCCTTTTTGGATAGAATAGTGAGGTGTTATATTTTTGGTTCTTGGCTGCAATATTATATCATTTACCATTCCAGTTGTAATTCAGATATCATCTCCTGCCTTCTGTCTCTTGGTGATATATACCCTCATGCTGTTTGACTTGCCCTTCAAGAACAACTTCTCAGTGAATAATCAGGTCTCCAAAAATGATGGAAACCCACATCTGAACCACAGCCAGTCTCTCAGTGGAAATAAAAATACTTTTGTAAGGTAAAAGGTCATTTCCAGACTTCCTTTTAACTGCTGAAAAAGACATTAAAGTACACAATGTGATGGATCTACAAGGCGTATGCAGAGAGGTGTGAAGCACTAAAAGCCATATCCACAGAGCTGCTAAAGGGGAATGCTGATACAATTATTACTTCAAGCAAGTCTTTGCCATCTGTCATGATGATACCTGGAGACCTGATAGATCTTAATTTGATGCTTGCAGCATGCAGTCAGAGAAGACACTGTGCTCAGCCATGCTCTGTGATTATCAGACTCACCTAGACTCAAATCAGTTGAGATCTGTCTACACAGGTACATCTGAGGCTCAAGCCAAGAGCAGCCTAGTGGGTCTCTGGTGCCGTGCAGACTTCTGGGCTGTGCGTCTCATGCTCAGCTGCACTCTTCCCATCTGTCAGTTGTTGTCGACTGCCTGCCCATCCTATTCAGGCATCCTGCTCAGGAACATGTGGTTTGGTAAGGTTTTCTTACATGGAGGGAGGTCAGTTAGATGTGTCATTGTGTATACTACAGAGAAGGCACTAACCATGAAAGAAATACATTTTATTTTGAAGCCAAAGATGATGAGGTTTCTGATGTTCTGCACTTCCCAGAGGAGTTCATTCTGTGCTCACAGAGAAAGCCTCTCCTGCACAGATCACTGCTTCCCCAGGAAAAGACTCATGTCCAGCAGGAAGGCCCAGTACCACTCGGAATTTGTAGCCCTAACAGCTGTGCAATTATACATTTGTGCTGGTTTTTGCACCAGATGGAAACTAAACTCCAAATGAGCCACTCCCCTTCCCCTGCCTGTTCCAGTAAGGGTGGCAAAAGCAGAGGCTATGGGTTGAGATAACAATTTACTGAAAGTACAAAGCCATGGAATAAGAAATGCACAATAACAACAGCAATATTAATAGCAAAGGTATACGAAAAGAGAGGGTATTTTACCCAGAAAAAGGGAGTTCACCTCTGGGAAGAAACGAACAGATGGTGGATGCTCCCTGTAGGTCATGTCCACCTGGCTTCCCCAAACAAAGGTAATACGGTGACCATTCCCACACACTGCCCACGTGGCCATCGGGAACAAAGGCAGGATGGCAAGAGAACTCCCATGGTTAACATTTCCCACACCCCCCCAGCCTGAAACAATGAAAGCCAATGACAAATAAAGCCCCCGAGTCAGGCTACGCCACTGCTCCGCTGGGCTCGGTTCTGCACAGGTGCCTGTACCGCTGTCTCTCCTGCCCTGCCACACTGGGGTGGTCCTGCAGGTCCCTGCCACTTTTCCAACCATTCTGCCACCTCCGCTCAGCTCAGCTCAGCTGGCCCAGGCTCAGCTCAGCTGTTGTCACCAGTGCTTTCCCCGTGACAGCCGCTGCCCCGGCGCTGTCGGTTCAGCACTGCTGTTGACAAGCGTTGTTGCCGCTGTCCTTTCAGCACCGGGTCCTGTAGCCGCATTCCAGAGAAAATAGGATGGGGAGCAGGGGTGCTGGCGAGGGCTGGATCCACAGGGGTAATGCTGACACCTTCCTGCTGGAGAGGGAGAGGCAAAACGGTACCCACTTCTTAGGGGTGTGCTCATTTCACCCCAAACCCACTCCCACAAGTGGGATGTGGGTGGTATAGAATAACAACTTGGATGTGCCCACAATGCTAAGCTTCACCCCCTCTTGCAGCTAGGACATCTAATCCTTTGCTGGACATACTGATCTAGTGAAACCTACCTGTCTGCAATAATTGAAAATTTAGTCCCTCGTGTTCTGAATGACACTGGAACACAAAGTGAAACTGTCAGACTCCCTGGGTATTGTATTTAATTAAGGGCTCTGGATACATCAGCAGGAAACCTGCTTTTATTCAGTTGTCAGTAGCCTAAAATATACTCCTCATCTTAGAATAAGAGTTTGAGCCACAAATATTTCAGCTTATGACATACTATTTCTTCAATTCTGGCAATGTACTAAACAAAATCTTAAGTCCCTATCTCCAAAAGTTTACAGTCTAATAGCAAATCTGTCAAAAATCATTTAAAGATTAAATTCTTTGATCTCAACATCACCCTGAAGGAGCTGTAAACTTGCAGTCCATATACTTACCTAATCACGTAATCTCCATTTCCAACTATTAGCACTGTGTACTATGACAGAAGTGTGATGGAAGATGCTATCTTTATTTTATTCATTGAAAAGAAAAACTACATTCTCTACTAGTAAAAAGAAAAAAACAAATAAAAAGCCTACTGCAACCTGCTGATAAGAATCGATGCAGTATTTTGTGCCATTTTTTTTCCCCCTTGTTCCTCTGTTATTGAAACCAAAAAACCCGTTGGAGACACAGCTCAGGGCTGATCCAAACCAGTGCAAAGCTTTTCTTTTCAGTGAGTTTTGTTTAAGATTTTGATAATTGAAAAAATATTCCTAAGTAGAATAATTTTAATAATTTAATTCAGCATGAGTTTGTTTTTGAAAGCAAGGGATGATTTTTTTAGCAAAATAAACCATTGTTTCTTAACGCAGTGACCGACTGAAATCAGAGTATCTTAATATTTGTAATTCTTTTCCCTGCTTTTAGCTCTGGATAACAGAATATGCTCTGTCTGCTGTGATGCAAAAACACCTGTCTGAGAAACAAGAGAAGATAATTCAAGGTGTCGTAAACAGACTAGGATGCCTCAGTGATGAGTAAGCACAGTTTCCTCAGTGAGCAGCGGGGTAAAACTTCACTATTGCATGCACAGATAAAAGCTTGTGTACATTACATTGTGGAAAGTAGTGTTGAGGGATTAGTAGTACCTTCAGACAGACAGGCAATTGCTCAAATTTTTTGCCTGAGTATCAAAAGCAAATTTTAAAAAAATAGACATATCACTACTGGAAAGTAGAAAAAATTGTCTTACGTGATTTGTCACTGGTGTGCTTTATCTACTGTGTTTATGAGTGGTTTCTAGTCTTGAACCAGCCTCTCTCTGCACTCCCTATGTCACACTGGCGTTACATTTTCTGCAAAATCATATGTTCACTCCAGCAGCTTATTGATGGTTATTTAACTATTTTTTTCTCTTTTCATTTTAATTTAACTTTAGTGTGGCAGAACTAGAAGTGTAACACAGCAATACCCATTCTTTACACCTGAGCAGCTTTCCAAGCCATGCTTTGTATGAAAAGACATTGCACAGAGTGAAGAATAACTCTTGTCACCTTTAAGCAATGACTTTGCTGAACATAGGTGTGCCAAACCAGCAGGCAGCTTCACTGATGGATTTTTAATGGTCCCTTTTACAGCTCTGTTAGTTATATATTGCAAAAACACCGACTTCTGCTGTGTTCAGTACTCAGAAGGTTAACTTTCCGAAGAGTTGGAATGGCAGCCCTGGCGCACATGAGACTGTCCAGAAAGAAGAGCTGCCTTCAGGAGCTGAGAGAGCAACACACCCTGCAGAAGGGATCCTCCCTGTGCCAAGATGAGGACCAGTGGCAGTTACACAAGGCAGTGGTAGGTACAGTGTGCAGCTGGGTTGCCTCCAGAGGTCTCATATGCTATGATATTTGGCATTAGAAGTAGCCATGGAAGATCTAAACCACACACACACAAAAAAAAGCTCAAGCTCCAAGGAGAAAGAAAAATGTTCTCTGTCAAAAATGTGCCCACTGCTGGCATAGGAGGTCCCTGAGTGTGTTTGTTGTAGTTTGGGCAGACATTTTAAAATCACTGATACTTCGTCTAGTGTATAGCCATCTGTGATATGTGTATCATAGCAAGCTTATTTAGCAGTTTATTTATATGCAAATACTAATGCAAGAAGGCAAGGATGCCAACGTATAAAGGACTTGTGCAAAGCTACTGCTTCAGGGTAAGAGAAACTCCTACTAATTCTGCTGGGGATCATAATATACACTTGAGAAGCACTTACTTGAGCATTAGGAGAAATTCTTACTCCTACCACACCAAGTTCTTCTATACTCTCATAATTTTTCATTCTTTTTTCTCTGTCTCTCTGTCCATGAGAAGCTCAGCATCCATTCCCAATCCTTCCCAATTATCTGGTTACTGTAGGTCAAGAAGACAAAAGAAAGTTTAAGGGATTTTTAGACATGATATTCCCATAGGTCACTTTTACATCTGTTTGTGACTGGTTTTTTGTGTTGATCTATTAAGTGTTGTTGGTTATTTAATTACCTACATTGGACATTTATGTAGAACAACACCACATTTCATACTTCAACCTCAGACAACCCTCCCAGCAGGTGTCAGTGATAGCCCCTGCCAGACCCACGGCTGCTGCACATATGAGTTGAACCCATCAAACACATTGCAGCTCTATGCTCCATGCTGTTTCTGTGTAATTAGCCAAGAGATAAAATTTCTTGTCCCTCTAATTTTGATTTGCATAATGCAAACCCTCAATCTCCATGTGGAAGAGGAGTAAGGAAAACCTGTGTCCTGCCGTTTCCATATTTGAAAAATGTCAATTGAAGCAGTTTCTGTTAAGTCTGAAACTCTTAAAAACCTCATTAACCTTCAGAAGAAATAATAGATAAAATAATAAAATACAAATGCATATCACTGCATTCTTCTTGCTTTCCACTGGTCCTCCTCACTTAGCTCACATGGAGACGTTAATTGATACAATCACTGTGTTCCCTAATGAAAATGAAATGTCCCCAGGTATTAGTGTTCCTTTGGCCTCTCTCCATTACGGCCTCTTTCCAAGTCCTGCTAAAACCCATCTCACAAGGAAGTGCCTAAAAATACACATATAAGATCTTTGCTGCCAAAAAAGTAGGGCATCGATGTGGAATTGTGTAAAGTCAAGAGAGAAAAAACATGGTACAAACAACCTTCGAAACTAGAAGCAATCTATAAGGAGTTACAGAAAAGGTTAATTTACAGACACCCAACCAGATTTTTAGACAGAATTTGTTGTTTAATGTAAACTTAACTTTTGGTTGGCCAGTTTTATACTGGTGGACTGTGACACATCTATCCTCTGATTTAATATTGAATGTAAAATGATTGTAATGAATCCTAGCTTGGGCATAATCACATGACATTGGGTCTAAAAAAAAGGAGAAGCAGTTTAATGACATTCCAGCTTTCTAAAAAACCTCAAAAACATATGTCTGAGCTATAAATATAATGTCAGAACAACCCAGCATTAATAAGAACATTTCGATAGATGAATGTTCTTTTTCTACTTGCGTTTCTTATTTCCAAGAGGGCATCAAATAGGTACTATCAAATCTCCCAGATTATTTTAATGTTATTTAGTGTTCACTGAATATATAAATGTAGGAAGGGCATCAGCAACACAGCAGAAGGCCATCTGTGGCAGACTGATACACTTAAGGATGACAGAACAGGCTGTGCTGGTAAGCAGATACTACTGTTCGCTAAGGAGAGTCTAGATGAAAAGTGAATTTAAAAAGAAGCAGAGAAAATGGAGGCAGGGATGCTCCGAAGACCTCGAAGGACTTGAACTCATTAGCCTAATAAACAGGTGTCTTCTGGAATATCATAGGTTTTAAAACTGGCATCAAATATATGAATAGAGAACAATTTTTCACATGTTTCTAATGAAAGAAGAGAGGACCCAGCGAAGTTACTTGATGTAACTAGTAACTAGATGTAACTAGTTCAAAATTAAGAAATGTGTGGAGAAGCTTTAGAACTCACCACCAGAGGATGCTGTGCAAATGGTTTTCAGGTGCTGTTACACGTTCATGACCTGTCCCAAGGGTCGTTGGTACTCCCAAGGGTATTGCTACTCCCAAGTGCCAATATACCGAGTTTTTCTCAGGTAGACCACACAAACTGCTCAAGTGTTCCTGGTGCATAACTATACTTGCCTTGCTTCTGTGCAGTTTATTGAGGCATCCACGATTATTCCTTACTGGACTCAGGATATTTCACATACATGTGAATACATCACTAATGGGACAGAATGCAATTTTTACTGTACATATCATGACAGAAGCTATAGTTCTGTTGCAAAGACAAATGTGTTTAATGACTGTACAAACTTTCACTGTAAATTATATTATTATAACTATTAAAACTGTAATATACTGAATGGGTGCAGGACTTTCTTTCAAAGTGAAGCTGGCTACAATTGTTAACATATTTAAATGGCAGTGCTATCTTATTGTCTGATTACCAGGAGTCCCACATTTGCGAAGAGGAGGAGAAGCTTGAGGAGGAAATACAAGAAACCAATTTAGAATTACACCAGCAGCTGGTCACAGAAATCCAAGAAGCTCTTCAATTTCTTCAACAGCACATGGAGCAGGTGATTGGGCAGACACTGCTGCAGCATGCCCGGGGGGAAGCTGAAAAAAGGAGTTCAGATGATGGACAGGACTTCAAGGTATGGAAATGGTCAATAGCAGCTTTACAAACAAAACAGGGGCTACTTTGCACAGATGGAAAGCAATTTCATGTATGCATACCCTGTGCCTAGAAGTATCAGCAGAAGACCATTACGACAACCTGTGTTAAAACTGAGCATAACTTGCAAAGTATTTACAGGCTAACACTTACGTAGCAGTATGGTATTTGCTACACCAGCCAAAACAGGTTTTATTAAGTCAAACACTGGAACAGGAAAAAATTCTTGAGAACTCTTGATGGCAGAAAATAACAAAAAGAAGAAAGAAATTGAGATGGTTATCTACTGATAAAGGTTCTATGACTAATTAGTAGTGTTTGTATACTAACAGCTTAATACTAATTCATAGTTAAATAATTAAATAAAATAAAAATAAAAACTTACTTCATAGGTTATTAATTTTTTTTCCAAAGTAGCAATTTGAATTTTCTGTGTAATGGAAGGTCCCAGTAGAGCTGCACATATATTGGCTTGATTTTCTGGCAGTTGGCTTGACTGTTAAAATGGGCTATAGAGATTGAATGGATAGGGAAATGACCCCTTTCCAGATGGAGATGAGGCAAATTAGAAACATTTTGCTGGAATTTTTCATGTTGAAATATTGCATGGTTTTCAGTATCTGCCACATTTTTGAAGCCACATTTTAAATTCACAGTTTTGTGTGCACATACCAAATTGGGTATGGTTTTTTTTAAGCAGATCAAAACATTTGGGGGCATGGAAAATGAATTGAGACTTGTACTGTGTGATACAGGAGAGACTGGTGGAATCTGCTGTTGAAAGTGTCTATGGGACCAGCAATAATATCAATAGACTGGTGCAAAACTACTACCAGCAATTAGGAAAAATCACAGAAGGTTATGAAGGGAAAAAGCTTCAACATCTGAAATCCATTCAAGGTTCGTATGATATTGACAACTATAAGACAGTTCTCTCTCACGGTAACTATGCTTAATGTAAGGCTGGAGGATTTTGCTTTTTCTGGCATCCCTTGGCCTAGTAAATCTGAATTTAGTCTGCCTGGCACAGCCACAGGAAAAAAGGTGGAGAGTGTGGAGAGTACCTTCCCTCCCACAGGCAGCCCAGCCCAGCCCAGCCCAGAGGACGTTCAGGAACTGCTCCCTGATGGTACAGTTGGTAGGAAAGGTTCCTGTCAGCCTCTCTGAGTGTTCAGAAAAGGTTGGATGCTCCCCACATGAAGGTTATATACCCTGATCTGTTACAGACCCATCCATCTCCCTCCTTCTGTTTTATTTAAAAGCAGTGGTGCGATGTCCTGTCTGTCAGATGTGCCCAAGCCTTGCTGCCGGGCAGGACTTCAGGAGTGAGAGTCAGGGGCCTGGTCAGCAGATAAGCACTCAGTCACAGCGTGAGCATATGCAAAAGTAACCAGAAGAGTTTTCTCTCAGTTGAGGGGACATCCTGTGAAGCTGGGCATTCCAAGGAATAAGTCACCTCTGAGTGAAGGTTTTCCTTATATTGCATTTTTTGTTTAGGTATTACAGTTCTTGCTTAAGGCATCAAGGTCTTTTTTAGAAAATTTCTGCTTTGAGTTCCATGTTAATCAGTTAGCCTAGTGGGAGAAGTAGGTAGGATAGGAATTCAGTGGCATTCCATCTTAGCTAAAGGATGCACAAAGTATTCTCTGCACAGCAGATCACAGTGGCAGAGTGTGTAAGAAGTACTTGATATCCCTACAGAGCAGTGACTTTGGAAAGACTACCTAGAACCAGTATTAATTTGTGATGAAGGTTGTCACAACTCAGAATTTTTAATTTTGAGCAGAAAATTTTACAAAAACATTATTTCAGCAGAAAGAAATGAAAGGATCAGACTGAAGAATAAAGAGAATGAACTGGCATTGAAAGGAAAACACACCAAAGGCCTCCTAAATGTGTCATCCACGGTCCACCAAAGGTTAGACCAGGCAGCAGCACTGCTGTCTATTTAAATTTTGTGAATGATCACAGATATACATAAATGTCTAGCTGAATAAATATCTTGAGTTTGTATTTTATACTTGTCTTATATAAATGAAATATCTATTGCCAAATGATGTCTGCCCTTTGATCTCCAAGAATTACATTCTTATTTAATAACTTTTTGATGGTCATTAGTTACAGATTGAAGAACTATACTTAGGCAGTTTGAAAAGAGGGAATGAAATACAATGCCAAAACATATGCCAAATTTTAAAAGAAGTTTAACATAAATGTAGGGTGGGAACCAATACTGTCTAATTCATTGCATTCCATCCTTTATACTTTGAACAGCAAAAGTGTTTGTTAGTTTGCTGTGGAGAAAATGTATACCATGATGAAGAGAAAATGTTTGAAGCCCAAAAAGTACTCAAAATGGCAAAAAGGCTCCAGTGAATGCCTTGGACAATCAAGACTACTTGCACTAAATTTAGAGTGGAATCTCTCAAATGTTAGCTAAATAAAAGTCATATTGACTTAATTACTGATTTTATGAAACTTAAAGTCCAGACAAAAAGCACTGCAATTAAAAGGAGTAAGTTGTCATAAAAGCTCTATGGCTTGTCATGTACATGATAACATTTTTGTAATCATTTTATGTCTTTACTCTTAGTTTATTATCCAGAAAAATACAACATCTGCAATTTTGATCGTAAAGAGGTTAAATCTTTCTTTAGACATTCTGTTTCTTCTGAATTGAAAGAAATCATTGCCCACTTTTTCATCCCTGTTTGAATTAGTATAGAAATGGATTTATGTAATAAAGGGTTTCATGAAAGATCTGTTAGATATTCATTATCAAATTTATCATTTATTCTGACATATAAATTCATTTCTAGATTTTTCTCTTTTTTTTTTCTCCCATAATATATTCTAGTATCTTAAAACAAAATACAGCGGAATTTGCCTTCACACAAGCAGAAGTGTGGTATTGAAGAATGTAACGATTCAGCATCTAAGCTGATCTCATAACCAGCAGTAATTAAACCTGTTTTCGTATTGCCATTATGATTTCTTTTATGGCCCAGTCCTCTGTAAATTAACGACAAAGTTTACATTAGCTTGTCTAACTCTATAAACTCAACATTGTTTTATTGTTTTATTTCTTTTTGCTCATGGTGCAAGGTTATGAATGTGAGTTCAAAAAGCAGATTTTGAAAGGTAACCTATGTAAGCAGTGACCATTACAATAGCAGCTTCATTAAGTGTAAATGTCAGAAACAATTTGTGTTACCTCCTTCTCTGAGGAATTTGATGGGTGACTGACAGCACCCAGATTGCTTTAAGGTAGATCAGGCAGGAAAACAGAAGAAATACAGGTGCCGCATAGTTACAGCCGTTCAGGTTGTACTGTATCAGTAATAATACTTAACCAGAAAAGTAAAACAAGTGAAGAATACAGTTGTTAATGATTTCAATTGCCAAATTTTGAATTACCATGTTTATGGCTCAGTCTGGTACTGAAGAACCCTGGATGAAATGCCTAATTCTTAATCCCTTATCCTCACACCTGATCTTTCTCAACAGCTTGTCCCTTTGGCAAGCAGACAGTAAAACTGACCCTAGAAACACAGAATGGTTTTGAAAGCAGACTTCAGCTTTAGAGCTGAATTCCAGCTCCCAAAGTCCAGGCATGGACACTCCACATTCCTGTAATGCCTGTCTCCAAAAGGACCTTGTATCCTATGGACAGCCAAGGCAGGTTATTAAAATAAGTAAATCTAAAAATCTACCACACGATTTTCTGCCCCAGCAGAAGCTGGCTGGGCCAATACTCTTAGTGAGCCTTTCTCTCTACAAAATCTTCTAAATAGACTTTGATGGGATTGTATTCCTCCCTTGCACTGATCAACATCTGGACATTTACATTTCTCTTGACCAGGATAGTACTACAGCAAAAGAAGATTATGGCTCAGTTTGATCTGCAGCAACAAATTCGTCTGGAGTCTCTGAAACAGAAGCTGCTGGGATTGCACCACCTAGAAACCGAGTTGGAGAATCAGCTCAGGGTAAATCAGGGTAAAATGGTTCATGGATCTGAAGCATTCAGTGGCAAAACATGGGACAGATTGTAGGGGTGTCTTTGCTACCCTAGTTGAAATCAGTGCTAACATTCAGCACTGTCTTGCAGGAACACTTCCCTGATGCTGGCCACATTGTTTCCTGTGTTTCTGCAGTGACGTGCCTATTCTGTCATGCCATGTGTAGAGTAACACAACCCAGAACTGAGCTGTGTTGTGTTGAGTGATTGCTGCTTTGTCCTTGCATGCAGGAAGCAGAGCAGGACTTAGTGAGTGAGCTGGCTGTGCTGACCCGAGTTCCACTGACTGCGAAGAAGAAGCCTTCCAAAAGGAGCAAGCCAGCAGGTTGGTACTATCCTGAATTTAAAAAACCCCATGTAATTCCATGTATCAGTGCAGATTTTGCAGTATAAGATGTTGGAGCTTCAGGGGAGATTTCTCATCAGTGCCTTTTCCCTAACTGGGATGTAGAAAAGTAATGGAACCTTTCAAGGTCGCCCAGTTCTCCAGCAGCACAGTCACAAACAAGTGTCACCTTTCCTCACTCCAGAGCTGCCTTTAACCAATAGATCACATTGCGTCCACTGAGGTAAGTAAGGCTTTGCCCTGCTAAAACAAAAACATTTTTCATGTCTTTGCCATGTGCTTTAGAAACAGCTCTGTTCAATTATTAAACCCTTGGGAGAACAGCAGAGTCAAATCACCCATCTTTCATTCTCTTGGTAGAATGGAAGAATTGCCTTCCCACACACGTACTCAAAAGTGCAGTCTTACTGAATAAGGAAGCTTGATCTAGTTTTATGAATTTACTGTAGTTTTCACAAATTGTACTAATTCATTCTTCAAGAGATACTTAGGGACAAATTTTTAGAATGACAGTTGTGTTTCTTAGGCCACCTTTCAGATGGTCTGCAAGTGTCATCCTTTGAGCCACGCAATCTTTCTGTCATTATCAGAATGAAACATGGTATTACATTTGAAAGATGCTGAAAGACGAGTGCCTGAAGGGGAAAGGAAGCTCACTCACCTGCGCGGTTTTGAAGTCTCTCTCCCCAGTTGTTGTTTCTCAAGCATGCAGAAGTGTTTGCCCTGTAGGCACCGTGACCGCACGGACACATGTGGAACCTTAGTTCAGGGCCCTAAAAGCAGTGAATTTTTAATATCATGTTGTTCTGATTCAAATCACTCAAAAATATGAACTGGCTTTTCTTCTGTTTGGTAGTAATAAAAAGCCATTTTAAGTTACTTGCTAAGAAAATATGTGTTAGGGCTTTTGTTGCACCACGTGGAAAGTTACTTCAGTGTCCAGCAAGTGTGGAAGTTCAGGGTCTGCTGTGTGAGAACTAACCAATGGTAAAAAAGCAGTATGCTAGGCTAATGTAAAGTGGAGTGATTTCCTTGGAATAATAGTTGATATGTATGAAGTGTTAGAGTGTACTTTTTTGCTTTAAGTTAATCAAAACCAAACAAGACGAACTATATGTGATTCTTTTTTTTTAATCTACATGCATTTGGCAATTCAGGTGAAAAAACAAATTCCAAAAGACAGACCTTCCAGTCACCCGAATCAGCAGAAAAGGATGATTCTCATGAAAATATTCAAGAGCCCCACAGAATGACTTCTGGCTTATGCAGGTACATTAGAGACTAAAAATATGGTATGTGAAATGCTATTTATTAAAAAATCATTTTTTCATATAAAAATTGCAAAATCTACTTCTTAAGGAGGTACATCAATCAAACTCAGAACACAATGCCTGCACTAGCTGAGCTTCCTTAATATTTACTTCTCACATGTACTTAACCTTTTTTACCCCATAATCTTTTTTAAAGTTAGGAAATTCATCTGTGTTTGCTTGTCTGTGCTGCTCTGTATTTTATAAATAACTTAGATTAAAGGTAGAGAAATGAGAAATACTGTTTCCAAATTTCCTTTATTTAGGTTTTTTTAAACCTGAGTCACAGCATAAATCAGCAGAGACAAGTGAATTCAGTGGAACTCGGCTGAAATGTAGCAACCAAAATATGGTCTGTGGTATTTAGGCTTTCAACTTCCACCTTTATTTCAGGAACAAAGGCAAGCGCCAGTCTTTGGCTGATGAGGGTAGCAGCTCTAACAATGATTTTCTTGATAGATGTTTCAGTTGGCTTATGCTGGGGTGCTAACTAGAGGAGAAGGAATGGCTACAAACCTGAAAGATGCCAGCTGATTACTACGGGCAGATCAAACCATCCAGCTGGTCACTGGGGCTTGATATATTGAGCAGAGAAAATCCTGCTGACAGGCAAAGCAAACAGTTGGTTCTCAGGAGCCACAGGCCTTTGGGGAAAAGTATTTATCCCCTGAGTGACCTCAGCCTGGGACTGACTTCAGGAGATGGCTCCTTTCCCTGATGGCATCAACCCTTTTCACACACTCCTTTCCCACAGCCAACAAGGGATATGTGTGTAGGCAACAGGGACCCAACAAAGGAACGTTTATCTTTTTGCAACTTTCTTTTAGCAGCCTCAACAGAGGCAGCTGAAACCAGTGAGTGCAGAAGTTACATAGCAAGTGCCTTTTACCAAAATTAATTTAGTTTAAGAGGGAAGTACAGCATTTTTAAAACTGCAATTATTTTTTTTCTTTTTCTTGTTTACTCTTTCAGAGAGATGTCACAGAGTTCACCTGAAGGGGAGACTGAACTAAGGAAAAACTCAAAGATGTTAAAAAAGAAAGGCAGCAGGTAGTAAAAGCCTTTGTATGAGCTGTCTGAACACAGTGTACTGAAGCATTATTCTGGGGAATCTCAGCAGCTATAGGGACTTACTGAGCTGCTTTGCTGAGGGACAGCGAAGAAAATCAATAATAACCCATAAATCTTTTTTAGCTGCAGACCAATAATCAATCTTAACTTCCTTTAGCTATTAATAAAACGCTCCCTCTTGGTTTTGGTAAGGGGGAACAAGGAAGTCTTTACTACAAGCTCTTTGAAATGGCTTGGGTAATATGCAGGGGAGACAGTTTTAGGTTTGGAATAAACCTGAGGGAAGTGAGCTTGTAGGAGAAGGGATACACATTTGGCCCAGGTCGGTGTATCTCCGTAAGATTTCATCTCAGTAGTGATGTACTGTTCACTTTTGAGCCCGAGTTGTGGTACCTTGAGTCTTTGCTACTTTGTGATTGCTACTTTGGCCTAACAAAAAGAGATAAAAATGTAAAGAATATGTAAACAGGCTTCAGATGGTGTTGGTACATCAGAAGATGACATTTGGTCTCTCTTTTGTTATATTTTTGTGCTTCCAGTCCTATGTATGCTTTTTGAAATTTGTACAATGGTTTTTATATATGTATTTCTCTGCCTTTGTCTCAGAATTCAAATTATTAATTGTGGAGAAAATGAGACAAAACTGGTTTACTCTTTCATTTTTTATACTTCAGCTTCTAGAATTCTTCCTAAAGGGCACCCTTTTGTTTCCAAGATACTTTGTTATGCTCATTACATTTCCTATGGGAATTCTTGTTATGCAAAGCAGTTAATTCTTACTGGCTGTACAGAGCACCTGTATTGTGTAATAAATTGTCCCACTTAAGCAATCTTACAGCTTTCATGAAGTGGAAATACTCTGCCTTTTTAAAAATAAACATATATTTTGCTAATGAAAAGGTGGTCCTTTTGCAGGATGGAGAGTACGACGTCAGTTACGCAGTTTGCCTCAGACAAAAGTGCTGCTGTAGAAACGAATTCACCAGGCCTGTTACACACGAATGTTAAATAGTTAATTTTCATCTCAGTTGTAAACAAGAATTTCTAAATTGTACCCTTTCAAGCATTTGATTCTGGTATTTCAGCACTTGAGCTCTGTGGTCTCTGCCTTCCCAGTCTGGACGTTTTAGTTGCTGCTTGTTGGTTTTGTCGGTTTGTTTGTTTGGGGTTTTTCTGGGTTGTTTTTTTTTTGTTTGTTTGTTTGTTTTGTTTTGGGTTTTTTGTTTGTTTTTTTTGTAACAGAAGCAGCGTATTCCCGTTGGATTGAACACGTTTCACTCTGCAGAGCTCTCTGTACATGGCACAGGGAGCTGTTACCATCAGAGCCGATGATCCTCTAAACCCCTCAGCGCAGCAGTGGCTCCTGTCACACCCAGGGTGCAGCAGAATCACCCGAGCGGGTCTCTGATCATCCAAGTGGGTTTCTGATTATCCAAGTGGGGTCTCCCCGATGCTCTGCTTCGGCCAGACCGGCCTGAAATGGTTTTTTCTCTCCGTGAGGAAAGAAGAAAGTTTAGATTGTCTCAAAAGCAGGGCAGCAGTGCCATCTCCCGGGCAGCCCGCGGTGTTTCCTTCCCCTCGCTGGTGGAGGTGGCGGGCAGGGAGCTCAGGGGAGGAGCCAAGGAGGATCCCTGTGCTCTGTGCGGTCCCCACGAACCCCCCAGGTCCGGGTGTGGGCACCTCTCAGCCTCCCATCTGCCTGACTTCCCTGTGACAGAGGTTCTGCAGACCTTTCTTTTCTCCTACAGTCACAGTAGCAATCTCCTGTCAAAACACCCGCTACTCTTGTCCCCGTTAGGGACTTCAATCTCCTGGAGTTTCCCCGTGGATACACCGAGTTCCTGTTCAATGTCATGTGCAGATGTCGTGCGTAGTGTGACACTTGGCATCGCTGCCTGTCAGTGAGGCAGGTATTGAACAAGACAGAGTTTAACTGGACCAAGAAACAAGTGCAGAAAATGCCAAACAAAGTTGAGAGGAGTTGCTTTGCAGTTACTGCTGTTGAACTTTTATGTTATGTTAGAGAATCATAGACTCAGAATAGAGGAAAATGGGACCAGTCACAGCTCAAAACAGTTTATAGTATAAATATATAAAGCACCCTGTCTTTATTCTGGAAGGGAATAACATGGAGCTTTGATCATGCTTTACAGGTACATATCAAAAACACTTGCTGCAGAAATTTAGGGAAAAGTGTCATGCCTTTTTCCTCCTATTTTTAAACATCAAGGGTAACATTATTCCATCTCCCATACACCACTCTCCCAACAGCCCCCACTGCCATCACTGAAATTTAGCTGGAAAGTTTGTGCAAGTTCATCACAACCAGGATGAAAAACTATACTAAAGTCAGTTTGTGTAGATGAATGAGATTTATTTTTTTACCAAGAGTAGATGAAAAAGGACTGATAGCTTAGTAGTAAGTGCAGAGAAAAGGAAATAAGGAACAGAGCACAGTGCATTCAGACATCCCTGAATTTTTAAGGGAGGTGAAAATTCAGATGCAAGCACTGAATTCATGGACACTTCCTGACCCAAAACATAAAAAATGCAGAATCCAGTGTTCAGTTGAGCCTGGAATAAAAATAAACATTTTTTTGTGCCTAGAGCTCCTTGACAAGTACACAGGATTAAGATACAACTTGAATTAAATCACTGTTATTCCAGACTGATGTTCTAATTATGCGGTTGTCTCTATCATGCAGACTTGTGATACTTCTAATTTTAATTTTTTTAATGTAAAACCTACAGTGTTATTAATGCCATTGTATATTTAGATACACTTACAGATGAATATCTCTGTAGATATTTTGTACCCTAAAGAGTTTTCCTTGGACAACTGTTTATGTCAAGGAGATGAAATCGTGGCAAACTACAGTGAATTCTGCTTGCCACTCCCTTGGGTCTGTAAGACTGTTGCCATGTGAGGTCTTGGAGAACCATGCCAGGTCAAAATGGCAAGAGACAGCTGGTGCCAAGAGGACTAGATCAACACTTTGCCATTGTGCATTAGGCTGTGCAATTCCTTGCTCCAGGAAGCCATTAGTGGCAGGATTTTACTTGGGTTTAAAAGCACCTTGGCAAATGCATGGCAGAAAAAGTCACCGAGAGTTACAGAGTACAGAGATGCTGCTGCTTCTCAAGGAATTACAAAGCACTGGAAATGAAGCAAACACTCCAAGGAGGATTAGCATTATATGCTTGCTCTTCTGACCTCCTTCAAGCTTGTGTTGTTGGCTGCTGGAACCCAGAGCAGATGGTCGTCTGACCTGGTCTAGTCTGAGATTTTAGTTCTTGAGGACAAAGACCAATATATTGCCAAGAGAAACACTTAAAGGCTGGGATAGCTGATAGTTTTAGTATAGTCTTAGCATTGTAATTAGCAGGCTTTGCTACAAACACTAGAATTTAAACATGTAACTGTTAGAATGTGAGCCCCTCTGGGTCTCTGTTCTGCAGGCCCAGAAACAAATCAGAACATGGGGTTTGAATTAAAATCACTTTAGAAGCTGAGTCACACAAATATAAAATAGAAGTATAAACTTTAGTTTTCTGTAGAAATATATTTTAAGTGCCTTAAACACTGAGAAACTGTATTAGTAGAGTTAAAAAGACTAAAACCTAGTTCTTTAGTACAGCAGTGTTACCCTTCACAGAATACCTTCTCTTAGACAAAATATAAAAACTGTTACATTACTGGTATTTTTTAGGTAAGTTGTGTACCTAAACAAAAAGAACAGATAGAGATCGTATGCATAAAATCTATGTAGGATTTGTGTAAGAGTTATGACTATTCCCGTAAAATAGAAGTTTTGGTAGGTTAGAAGAAATGGAATTGTGTTCTATACTGATTGGTTAATTAGTGAATATAATGTATAATCCGGTGTGTTAGAAGCTAGACTAGAATAGGAATGCTGTTGCTGTGGAACTTTGCTGCTGAGGCTGCTTTGCTGCTTCTGCTCAGATTATTGGCCCTCGGACTTCACCTTCAGATCAAATAACTTAGAGAGCAAAGCAGCCTTTTCTCTTTTTCTCTCTCTATTCCTCATCTGGGAATCCCCGTCTAGGAATCCCCATCACCTACTCGGCATTACTTTGGTCGCAGACAAACTGTAACACAAGACAAACTTGTCCAAAATACACTCAGAAAACAATCCATGAATCCAGCTTTCCCTTCCACATCACTTGATTGATGAAGATAGTTCCCAGGCTGGTGAAAGGGACTAATTTTAAGCAGACTGCAAATAGCAATAGGGAAGAGCCAGTTTTACATCATTAGAGCTACGTCAGGTATTGAAAGGTCACAGCCTGCTCCAGATTTTTAAAAGTTTGGCTATTCACCAAGCCTGAAAGCTCTGCACTGCTTCCAGCTGTAGCTGAGGTAACAGCAGCTCCCCACCGACTTCACAACGTCTCCCAGCTTGGTGTTCCTGCAAGGGGGTTAACTCAAGTGCAGTTTCCTGTTCTGCAGCAGGCACTTGGGCTCACTGGCTAACATGTTCTCTTTACTGGTAGCATTTGGTTTTTTTAAGGACAGGTTAGTGATGTAAGGGCAGGGACATTGCTATGAAATAGCCTCCAGGTGGTAAGCAAAGCAGCCCTTACCTTGCTTTGTTTAGCCCTCCATGAGCAACGGCACATGCCATCTCTCTGATGGAGTCACGGTAACCACCCAAGAGAGGCATCCTTCACCTCACCTGGCGAGCACAGCTCAGGATCCACGGGCTTCCTGCAGGCTGCCCCTCAGCAGTGCCATGGCAGCAGCAGCCAGGCTGCCGGGGCTTAGGCTATTTCTTCTTGGAGACATCATAGGAGAGTCACATTGACCTGACAGGCATGGTCTTGTTCACACAAGAGCACTGAACTATGAAATGCCTCTCAAAACACCCACACGTATTTATTCACAGACACTTCAAAGTGAAAAAATAAATGCATGTTAACAGTGGATCTTTGACCAGCTTGTAGGCAAAAGGTTTTCTGGTTTATGATGCTGTTACGTGTGTAGGAAAAGTGGAATCTCAACACAAGTTACGCAACTATCATTTCTGCTACCTGAAGTGTGACAAGCCTCATACATTGAGTGGAAATTTGGAGGTGAGCAACCATTGCTACTTGCACAAAAGCATGCAAGAAAAGCACTGAGGAAATTGTAACCAGCAGTTCTAAATTTTCACGCTGTCAAATTTGCGGTGTAGCTTCACAAACCAGCTGTATTTCTGTCAGGGTCACACCACCACAACTGTTGCTGGCTGTCGAAACTCATAGCAAATGGGTTGGAATAGGACAATGCAGATGGAGACCTGGCATTTCAGATTTGCCTTACCTGCTAAGCTGTAGGTTATTCCAGGGCACAGTGTCCTCGGGCTTCTCTGCTAGTGTTATTTTACTTGCTATAAAAAACCTGAACCACCAAGTGAGCAATTTATTTTAATTCATATCATATAAAATATCTTAACCACCAAATGGGCAAGGAAGCCTGAGGATGAGGGCACTCTCCAGGCAATAGGAAACATGAATTTGAATTCTTAGCAAAAGGGATTATTCATGAAAAGCCTTCTTTTCCTCTTTTTTTGGGAGCAACCAATTCAGTTCACTGCAGACTGAATTGCAATGTTTCTGCACTGGTTCAGCTCAAAGCCAAAGGAAAAACTGTCCTTCAGACCAGCTCTGCTGCCAGGTTTCAGACCAAGCTGACCAAAATGGATTTTTCCAGAGTAGCAGTTCCTTTCTCAGGCAAGCTGGAGATGACAACACACTGCCTTCAGAATGACACGCTTCAGGTGGGCTGCTTCCAAAAACTGTTTCACCCCACATGCACCCGGTCTGCACCACATGGGCTGTGCCAGCACACGTTACTGATGCATGGGTGGGATGGATGGGTGCCCAGTGGTCAAGCAGTGCAGCTGGTAAAACCACTCCAGTGGCACCTCCTCTGATCCAAGGCCATTCCTGCTGCAGCTTTGTAGTGTGGATAAAGGCAAAGTAGCACAAGGGGAGGTTTGGTGACCTGCTTAATCTCATAGCACCCCACTTCCACTGCAGCCCACACCTCCTCCCACAGCATCTGCAACGCCATCAGACAAGCAAAAAGTGACAGGCAATAAGGTTTCTTTACATACTTTGTGAGAGGGTCAGAAGACAAGAAATACTTCCTTCACTCTCAGAGAATTTAAGCCTACTTTCCTCACCTTACCTGCAGCATGTTCTGCTCCTGTCATGCCTGGACACTGTCTCAGCTCAGTCAGCAGAGAAAACCAGCATGAAGTGAAATATAGCTCAGGTCAAACTGGAGCACTGGGTACTGGTTCTGTACTGAAGATGAAGGCAATGAATTACCTTAAGGCAAATAAGATGCAGACCTGAAGGTCTTGGGAGAAAGTTAACTTATGTGTCATTTGGGCAAAACTGAGGTAGCTGCAATGTCATAGAATCACAGACATGTTAAGGTTGGAAAAGACCTTTAAGATCGAATCCAACCATTAGTAAGCACATATTAGTCAATAATAAGTACAATTTTCAGTAAGTTCATTTTTACTGTGAGCACTATTTAATAACACATACTGTATTATGCTGTGGTATGCATATGCACATCTGTACACTTAACAACACTTGTGATCTAAGGAGGTTCCTTCTATTGCATTATGTCAACCTGAGAGACAATTTCTCTCGAGTTCCTCCATTCCAAATTTTCCATCATTGAGTCATAAGCACTGGAAAGCAGAGGAAAACGCTTACCCATCAATTAATTTCCTTTATTTCACAAGCTTTGAATTCAGAAATTGAACCACGACTAGTAGATCTTGATACGGTAGAGTAAGTAAAAATGCATGTGATTACAAAGGAAAAAATTTGTACAAAAAACTTTAAAAATCTGACAGCAACTTGGATTATCTGTAAGTACCAAAAATCTCATGCAGAAGGAGAGCACTACTGCCCAGGTGGAGAAATCCCTGCAGGGGTGGCAATGGCATTGGTATGTAAAAATTATGGCTCTGTCTAAAATGGAAACAAGAAGGACACAGACTTGGAATGTACCGAGTGGGAACAGACAGGTGCTACGAAGACCATTTGTCATTACGTGTCCCGATGAGTTTCTGTGTCTTGAGAGAAGTGCTTCTTGGGTTTATAATAAATTAAAGATTAAACAGAAGCTGCCTATACTACTCTACTGCTTACTTTCCAGATGGCCATTTTCTTCCTTCATTAGTGTTTTTGGTGGTGTTTCTCAAATACAGACATTAATCTTGGCATTGTGTCTAGTCAGTTGTTGGCAATGTGTTCTAAAGGGACTCACTCACAGAATGCAACTTGCATAAATAACTCAGTAACATGCATTAACTACTCTAATACAGCGAAAGGGTGCAAAGGAACCATCATTCAGTTACGAGACAAAGCTAAAACCTGTAGTCACTAAAGGGGCAATGGAAGCACCATGCTTTAAGGTGACTATGGCATGAAAGCACAATTGTGAGGCAAGTAGTTCCAAGCAAACACACCACACTATTATCACCTCTTCCTATACAAAAAAAAAAAA
>VYZQ01005205.1:24275-69076 GCA_013400655.1 Mystacornis crossleyi
AAAAAAAAAAAGAAAGACATTTCAGTTTTTATTTCCATTAGTACCAAATAAAACTGTGGGCTCAATAACACAGATATTGAAGGGAATGGACATTATTCCCACGATCCTTCATCCTTGTGTTTCTGTCCATCATCATTTTTCAGCCAAGACTGGTAATATTGGAGCGCCCGCCGGGAGGTGCCACGATGCGGTGGCCGGTACGACGTGGGTTGTTGTCATCAATCTGAGCTCCTGCAACAACAGCAAATGAGAAAACAAAGCTGTGAAAAGGAATCAGTACTGAGGTTTTACCTGGCTATGCTTCCCTCACACCACCATCAGCTGGTTTCTCTTGAGCCTGACTGAAGTGCTGAACAGACCTTCAAGGCACCTTTCTGTGCCTAGCTCCAGCTGTCTTCAGTGAGAAATGTGGGATTAAATGTTTAGGATCAGATGGATGCTCACCCTACATGGAGAATTGTTTTCCACTGACTTCAAGAAGAGCTAATGACAACCCACAGACTGGGTTCCCTTTGTGAGATCAGACCTGACAGAAAACATTACCAACTACAAAAAATACCCCAAAACACGTATGTGCAGAGCGGATTTTTCAAACCTGCCTCACTGACTTAGAATATATGTCCCTACTGAGTCCATGGGACAACAGTTCAGTAAATCCGATGTTAGCAATCATAAATCCATGCAGAAATAAGCAGTAAGCATCATGTAAACTAACACCCATTTCAAACTGCATTTTAAATGCTGAAAGCTTAAGGGGACAGCAAGTTTTCTGACATGCTAAATATTGCCTGATCACACTCAATTTCCTAAGGGCAGTGTAAGGCTACCATAAATGTGTAGGGTCATTTAAAATGTTACCTTAGACTCTGGTTCTGCTTAATTTTGTGTTTGCATCATTCAGATTAAATCTGTACCACTAGATGCCTTGGTAGGATCCAGATCCAGCAATGCACTGTGAAACTACAGCTTCAGATGCTTATGAAAAATCCCAATTATTGGTTATTACTAAGATGTGAAATTTCTAAGCACTTTTTTTGCTTTGTATAGCATCATATATATTTGTATATGCTCACCACGGCCCCAGGTGTATGGGCAAAAATATATTCACCTCAGTAGAAGGGTTTTTAAAATATTTGCTCTCCTTGACTTTTTTACACAAGTTTCATTCAGTTTCTACAGAGAGGATCTGTAAGGGAGGAAAACTCCACCATCAGCTCCCACAAGGGAGAAAAATCCAGTGACTTTCATAACACCATATGGATCCATTATACACCACTGGGGCTGTAGGCTTTTGAAGAATAAGGATTTGACACGCTTGTAATTGCCTTCAGATGACAAGAATTATTTCCAGCAACCCCAAAGGATGATCTTCCAGTCTGTTTCCTATGTACCATGGAAAATGTTTTGGGCGCCAAGAGCAGAGGGTAAGAAATACTCCAATTGCTTATGAACAACTTCTGCACATGGTTTATGACCACAGACAAGGACAGCTGAGGTTCCCATGTCGAGCAGTTGCTGGTGATGCAGCCTGTGAGATGTCTGAGACTCATGGGTTGCACCAGACCCAAGTCCCATCAGCTGTGCACACCACCAAGGGGCTTCAGTCATATCAACAAGAGACCTCAGCTAATTGCAATGGTCCAGGTAAATAATACTAAAAGACGGACACAGAGAAAAATTTTGGATTGCAAACATTTTGCATATTTGGCAATATGTAAAATATCCCTAGGGAATGAATGCATAAAAACATGTATATACTTAAAAGTATATGCATGTATATGACTATATACAATCCTTTTATATCTGACTAAAGAAGTAACTATAATTGAAATCTATCACCAGTAATTTTACTCATGGCTTTAAAAGGTTTATTAGTCAGTTTCTTATTATGACTTACCTGATAAGCTGAAATTGGATTGATGAAGGTTTCTGATTGGTGGGGGCTGGTTTTTGGCAGGGGAGGATTTAGTTGAGGGTGCAGGAGTTGCATATTTTGGCGTAGCTGGGATTTCATACACAGGCCCATCATACATTCCTCTGGAGACTCCTTGCAGTCCTCCCACCTAAAACAAGAGGAGAGTAAAAATCCAGACACTGAGTGCTCAGATAATGCTGCCTAATGATAATGTAGGCAGAGAGCAGTGAGCACAGAGCTATATTCTGCACTGAATTAACAACACATCTACACTTCACATATAAAGCAAAGGGCAGTTTGATTTATGTACAAAGGAAATTATAAAGCTAGTGCTCCCTCCATTTTCATATATACAAAAATTACAAGAGAGTCCTTATCAGGCTTCCTTCACAATCAAAGGGGAGATGTGGAATTCAAAAGAACAGGTCTGACCTGTTTATCTTACATCAGATCAGTCACAATCACCTCTTCTTTCTCCATTCAGCTGCCAAGTCACACTTGGGTTGTAGCACAACTGATACCCATTATACCAACTGCAGCAATTTCTCTATCTGTATTTCCTCTGCTCCTCCCCTTCAGAGATCTCATTCCTTTTATTAGAACTCATTGAAAAGGAGTGGCAATTTAAAAATTACATTTCAAATATTTCTACTTCTTGTCATCAACTAGAAAAGCGATTATACACTGGACTGTGGCAGGGGACCCATCTTACAATATTTGTCAGTGAAGTGTCTATCATTTGAGCTCTGATTTTAGTTTGAGGTCTCTAGATTTTTTTCCTGTACGGTTCTTACAAGAAATATTAGAAAAGACAGTCAAAACAACTTTGCTGGCCTTAAAATCATAGGAATCTAGGAAATAATATTTTAATAAGAAGAGTTCCAGTTTTCAGAAAGATCCTGAAGCTACTGAATTGCAGAATGCAAAGCTCATCAAAAAGATCAGAAATCTGTGGCTTACAAGATTATTATTTCAGAGGAATTTTTCCCAACAGGTTAAAAGTGAAATTAAAATACTGTATAGAAAGACACTATGCACAGGGGTTTGATCCAGCTCTCAAAGCAATCAATGCATTTTCCTTGCTTTTGATGATAGGGACATCAGGCTCAGAAGAGCCACTGTCTTGCAGGCTGAGC
This sequence comes from Mystacornis crossleyi, assembly GCA_013400655.1. NCBI lineage: Eukaryota > Metazoa > Chordata > Aves > Passeriformes > Timaliidae > Mystacornis > Mystacornis crossleyi. The sequence continues at coordinate 27,327 of VYZQ01005205.1, forward strand.
CAAAACTAATGCCCAGAAGAGAGCAGCTGCCAGTCACAGCAATGAATCCATCTTCCAGGGACCCACAAGGCATGAATTTATACTGCTGTTCCTGCTCCAGGGATAAGTTCATAGTGCTAACCTGTGCCAATTCAGTTTTGCAGTACCTTGTTTGACAGATTTTTTTCTATATTCCTCTGCCATGCACTGACATGTTCATATAGCAGCTGATACAACCATCAATGGGTTTTTCTAAATATTTCCAGTGGATAAAATTTGACAGTGGGAAATGTGGGCATGGATCTGCTCTCCCTCTCAGCAGGCAGCAGAGGGAGCTGCAGGAGCAAAAATATCAGTCCCTTTGTCTGTTGGCAGACCTTGCCCACGTATCAAAGGTCTCCCAAAATTCAGGCCCACTTTAAAGACACAGGTTACTTAGCCCAGGTAATTTTGTTCAAACTCCTGCTACAAGACACTCTGTGATACTTGTTTCTAAGTGCTGCTTTCGCTATTTTGATGGCTTTGTCACTAATTTATATGGCACTCCCAGGCCCTGAAGCCCTAAACAGCAAGTATGAAGAGAGGGCCTATATCACCTACATGGATAATGTAAAAAAAAATGCAACACTGATTGGTATTTTGAAAAAGTTTTGCAGGCGCATTTGCTTTTTACTGTGCCTTTTCTTCTAAGAAGTGCAGGCGTTTCTTCTGCAGCTTGACAGAATTTGTATAATAAATGATGAAAGGTAAAAACTATCAACCTGCTCATAGGCTTAATTTCAGCTGCCAGTCTCACTCAGCCTAAGCTATATGCATATGGCTGAAGAAAATTTTAGAGCCAAGAGGTTTAGTAAATTTTTCTCATTACCTGTGCTTGCACAGTGACCTTCTTACTCTGTGACAGGAAGTAATTTCCAAATAACTTCAAACTAGTACCCAGCCAATCAGTTTTCAACAGATAATCACTGATATAATTCAAAACCAGGGGTGATCCAGTCTTAATCTTGGTCATTTCCCAAGCTTCTTCTTAGACAAAAGATTAAAGTTTTCTGAGCCATTAATGCAGCTCAGCAAATGCACCAACAACAGTTTAGAAATGCCTAATATAATGAGAATCACTGGCTGACATGCTTTTCTTCTCTGCAGTGTAGCAGTTCAGTATGCAATTTGAAATTCTGTTTTTATTCTGCCTAACCCTCCCTCACAAGAAGCTTGCTCTTTTCCTGAATTTTAACTGAAAGTAAATTCTATCACTATTCCACTTCTCTTCAAAAGCCTTGACATAAGGCTTTGCTGGGCATGAGGCAATTATGCCAGCTGGCAATTTTATCTTCTACCTGCTGAAGCTCATGGTGTTAATACTAAGTTAGATGAGTTCACAACTGCAATGAGTTCTGTGGTCATTTTTTGAACAAGTCATATACACTCCATCTGATACGGACTCGTAATAGCACAACAACATCAAAAACGTGCTACTATGCTTCCAAGAGGGCTTGGCTACAAAGAAGATTAAACAGCATCTGACATTACCTTATTCCTGATTTTGATGCGCTGGTAAAGATATTCAGGGAAAGCTTTGCGAGGGATGAAGCGGCCCATTCCCTTATTTACGTGCAGATTCCCATCTTCAAACACAATCTTCCCTTGGCTTATGACCACAAGTGGGGCACCATGGCACTCCATTCCTTCAAAGATGTTGTACTCAATGGCCTGAGGATCAACCAACATATTCACTGTAAGACCTCTTTCAATTAGTAACTTATAATATGTACACTGGTAGTCATAGTTTTAGAAAACTGCCATTAAGAAGTGTATAAAATTGTTTTGTATAAAGGAAAAGCAATGCATTTTGATATGAAATTACTTTAAAGAATCTTTCTGATTAGACTTTCCTGGGTGAGACATTTCCTTTACGTTTTTCATTTTCCATCACAGATTTCACTTGTTTTTGAATATTTCCTGTATCTACCCAGAGAGTTTACAAGCATGATAGCCCTAACATGAAGGAAAATTGTGACTCAGCTGCTGGATACCCAGAGGATGTGGTCCTACATTGCCTCTGCTGTGACTATGTAAGCAAATTTCAAAGATGCCAGCACACATATTTCTTTCTGAAAAAGCCCAGAAAAGCCCAGGAAGGCCTGAATCTAAACGGGAAATACAGGGCAGGTGATTATTACTTTCTTGAAAATACAGAGAGATCCCAAGACAGAGAAATAGAAACTGAATCACCTAAATTTACTTTTTAAAGGTTTCTAAATGTTTTTGCCTTTTTAATATAAAAACGCAATACTGGATTTGCAGTAAAACTTTTGGAAGAATTCCCTAATACAAAACCAAAGCACTGAATAGTAAGATAACTTTGAGATAGACAACACATAAGATAAAACCTGTCAGAGTCAAAATGAAAGCAACTGTCAGTAACTGGTACTCTGCACTGAGGGCAGAGAAATATGTGGCAAAGCTCTGGAATTAAAGAGAAAATCCCATCCATGAAGCTGATTAGAGCTGTATTATCAAAACATTTAATCATCTGTCATAGTTTAGAATATTGTTAATTTAATCATGCAACTTATAATACCAGGTACTTTTTAGGTAAGCAAAAAAAAAAAAAAAAAAAAAAGAGCTGGTTTTAAATTAATCCTCACAGCCTTATTAACCTCAGCTGCAGAGCTGCTGATTCACACCTCTTTATAGATCTGCCACAAGCATGCAAAAAATAAATAGTGCAAAGGTATATGCAGAGAGAAAAGAAATCCTTCCTGATCCCAATGCTTCTGACACAGGACTTCAATACTCTCATGTCCTGAAACATTTACCCACTTCAGAACAGGAGTAGGCAGTTACCCCACTCCTCTGTACCCCGTCCTATTGGTCTTCACAAGATTTAGGTCAACAGCTGAAACAACTGTGCATGGTGACATTTCTTTTTTCTTTCTGGTTTTCATTTCCTCCTTACCGATTTATGGCTTTTGGCTGTTATAGTCTTCACCTTATCAGGGTCCCAAATAACAACATCAGCATCCGATCCTACAGCAATCCGGCCTTTTCTTGGATACAGATTAAAGATTTTGGCAGCATTGGTGCTGGTGACAGCTACAAACTGGCTCTCATCCATCTTGCCTGTGGCCTAAAAAACAATGTGATTTGAGCAAAACATGCTTATGAAATGAGGATTTACTGTTCAGAGTACTGAAAGGTCAGGGAGATACTGGAAGGTATGGACTTTATAGATATGATGATGTTGCATGAAACAGAGATTGTATCACACAGGACTTTATACACGGCTCATTACTTGAAGTTTCAAATGTGTGTTACTCCAGGCATTGCAAAGGACAGCCAATGAAATGTTAACACACGATACCACCAAGGTGCTCAGTTATCTGGGGTCCCTTTCTCTACACACTGAGGCCTATGTGTGTTCTGTTGCTAGTCCTTTTTAAAATAGAGAAACTTATATGAGTATTATGAGATTAAAAAAAAGATCAAGATTCCAACATTTCTGGGAACATTTCTTGCAAATTAAGTCCATGCTATTATTAGTATTGTCAGACCGATACATCTAAATAATACAACCAATTATAAAGTCCTTGCCTGGAGAAATGTCATCACCAATAGAACTTGGTATACAGTCAGTGATGATAATTGCAACTGTAAGAACAGCATTTTAATTTCTCAGTAGAGTATTTTGGGGTCATCCCTGGCAGTGAGCAAGAACACTATTCTAAGGAAGAACAACAGTGCCAAGCCTTTTAATATTAAATAAACACTCATTTCCTGCCTGGTAAAATATAAGGTTTGCAAAGTATAAGCTACTCAGTGGTGCAGGACTGAATGTTACCACCTGTAAATCCCATGTTGCAGCCCTTCCTGCAGTTCCTTCCCATTGAGGGAGTAACAAAAGAAAAATATCAGCAGCTGGCTGTGCTTTGCTTTCTTCCCTGCTTTGCTCCTACATGGCAGGTATCTGAGGCTGCTTCTGTGCTTGGAATCCCAAGAGCCACTCCTGAAAAAAGTGTTATGGAATACAGTCTGGGAGAAGTGCTCATTTACAGAGCACTGTAAATACTGCCAGTTCCCAGTCTGCAATGTGCATTTGAGCACAATGCAGTGAGTGTGTGTGAGTGTGCAGGGTGTGCACATGGAGACAGACAAGAGAGGAAGAATAGCGTTATACATTAGAATCCACGGAACCATCAAAAAATTCCTCACTTATACCGGCACTCTGCAGCAAAGTATGCCAGTATGAATTACATGCAACGCTCTCCTTCAAAGCACTTCATCGTTTAGCCTCAGGCTCAGCTGCCATCCATTTGTAATTTCTCAAAAACGATGAGACACTTTCCAAATTCAAACAATCCATTCATCACGTTTATATGAGGTCCACTTCAAAACCATTAAATTGCTCCAGATACCACATCTCTCAGAAGCATCCGCTCTGACACAAATGGAAAATAGAGCAGTGGAGTCTGGGAAGCCTCAGGTCTAATAAAACACAATACTGTTGCAGTGTCAGAAGTGAAACACAGCCCTGAGTTTAAAAAACTGGAAGAGGTTTTTGAAATAAGCAATTCACCTCACAGTAGCATTCTCTTAGGGAATTCTCAGAAATATATCAGAAAGTCACTTAAGCAATGGCCAAGAGTCTCTTGGCTTTCATTATTCAGCCAACACTCCATTTTCTTTTAGTCTGTAAAAGTAAGTAATTACTTACTACAGCCTTGTCCCAGACAACAGTCATCCTTTCCTCAATTCCATTGACCCCTTCGGGAATCATAGTGAAGTTGTCCTTTCCAATGGCTTTCTGGGCAGTGCTATAGGGGCAATGTCCACTTCCCGTCACCTGCAGGTCCCCACTGTGGAGTTAACACACAGAAGGTTTAGACCAGGCATCACCAAGGTGACCTTGGTCTCAGACAGGCTGTGAATGGACTCTTCAGTCCTACACACCAGAGGCAGAGGCTGTAAATCATGCCAGCAGCCTTTCCACATTGGCTACAGATCACTGAGAGCAACAATGGCACTGGACATCTCCACTTTCCCCCAGGAGCACCGTGCACTCCCGGATTACAGACCCCTCCAGTTCCAGGCTGTGTATCGACAGAGATCAGGCAAAAGCCCACTAACCAGGACAAAGGATTACTCCAGGATTAAGGAAATGATCAGAAGCTTGTATGAAATGTCTGCCATTCTAAAGATAAATTAATTCACAACCACTTTAAAAAATAATGACAAATTCACAACACAAAGTCATGAGCTTCAAATGTGTTCCCCTGCACATGTATCTTTCTTGCAAAACTTACATGAATACTTCTCATCTGACCTTCCAAAACAGAACCAAGAAAATAAAAAAAGAAAGTTTTTTATCAGGTAGTTTTCTAATTAAACAACAAAAGGCATAGTGCAAGTCAAACACATGCTCTGGATTTATCTGACTTAAGGGTTTTACACAGAAAAAGGCATGGAGAAAAATGCAAAAAGAGCTACCATTTAATAATGCTTTTATTGAAGAAGCTGGGTTTTTCAGCCTAGAGAAAATTTTTTTTTGCAGAGAGCAGACCTGGATCACAGCTGCTCCCGGGAATAAGGAGGAAGAACATAATCAATATGCAGAATCTTGCAAAAATAGAAAGACAAAAAAGAAGGTTCTCCAATATCCACAGGAAACGTGGTATTTTTAGCTCTTGATTAAGCTTACAGGAGGCAAGCACATTAGAACTCACTATGACTTCTCTTCCATCACTCCATAAGGGTGATGTCCCCAAGAGCCTGTCATCCTTTTCTTTAACTGATAATGTAAATTCCAGCTCTGAAACAACTGAATGATTCTGGTCCACAAATCTAGATCCAGCAAGCTAACAAATAGCCAAGTACAGAAGAAAAAAGTGTCCCACATGAGTAATTCTAATGCCATTTTTTGGGCTGCCAGCCCTAATGACTGCTGACAGAGAAGAGTCCTTGGCCTCTTTTCTGGTTCTTCACCATGCTCACAAGCCACCCATTCAGTTTATAGCAGAAGCTAAACCATGATTTCAGTACAGAAAAGGTCGCTACACTTTAGCTACTCCTGATTATTAATGACTGCTTGGTGTTACTCCAAAGGATTAAGCCAATTTCATCAGTTAAACATTCATTTATTTTAACATAACAATGAAGTCAGAAGGTTGCGATGCCATTTCTTCCTTTTTGATGCTCTTCTAATCAGCAAAGCTTCCTGTGGCCTCTCTCTTTCTGCTCTCTGATTGATATAACCACGAAAACCTGACTGTCGCAGCCAGGCCCTGTACCACTGCCCACTTCCCAGAGGTTATGCTGTGCTTCTAACACCACACTACTAATTCCTGCACCTGAAAGACAAGAAAGACTTGCTTTCTTAATTCCATATTCCCTCTCCTCTGACATTTAATGACATTATTGACATGAACTGCACTCCCCAGTCAAATCAACAGAAGATTTCTGAAACAAGCGTATCACTTCAGAGCTGCCCATCACCTCCTGGTAAACCCACGGGCACTCCTACTGTCTGGACATGCTCTACTATCAAATGGGGGATAAGCATCACGTCAACTGAAAAATGAGAGACAGGAAGGGATCATCACAAACTAAATGCCAGATCAATACCTTGTCATCTTATTCTTCCCCTTAAACAAGGCTTTCATGGCAAGTTGTATCTTCTGTGTAGCACCAAGATCTCACACTTCTGATTCACAAGAGATGGCACATCACAGCTGCAGTAATGCAGCAGCACACCACGGAGGATCAAAGCTAACTCAAGTTCATGGCTCACAGATGACACAAGGACCAAATCTCATGAGGCAAATTGAATCGGCAAATCCCATGAGACATGATGGGGTTTTACACATTCAGCTTTTCAGTGGAAAAGAGCACAAGCAGTATGCTGTGTGCTTGTAGAGAAAAGAGGTTGTAAGGATTTTTTAATGTATGTAAAATATTGGTATACAAATCAACAGTGCAATAGAAATGTGAAATACTGTCTTCACCATCATCCTTATATAAAATACACCACAAATGCGGGGCAGACTGATAAAATATACAGTTTTTTTAGTTTCACAGTACAGATTTAAAGTATTAAAACTGAAAGCAGGCTAAGCTGCTGTCATTTAAGATCTTTAAGCCACGAGGAAAAAAAAAGCCATTTTTGCATGCTTGGAGAATAATGATAACTTCTGTAAGTCCTCAGTTTGTCTTCTGGATGTTAGTTCTAAACAGTCATTATTTGGATTCCAATTCTAAAAACGTTCTTGCTATTTAAGCTAATCTGCTTTGACCCACATGCTATTATTTTGGGACTCTCTTCTAGAAAGCATATATAGCCACTCTAACAGAGTAAAATCAAACATTCTGATACACATTTACATGTGCTGGCTAAGAGCCTTGCCCTCACATAGTGAGCTTCACCCTTACAGTCCTGATAGTGATGAATCAGACCAAGAAAGTAAATTTTTTCTGGGTCGTTGTTTGGAACAAAAAGCTCATTTATGGAAAAACATCTTTGCCATCAGACTATCAGAAGAGAACAAACTGCTGCGTATTCTTACCAGAGCCACATGTAACTCAGAGCTCAACTGCAGCATCTTTAGAGAAGTTGAGTTAAAGCCTGGGTGGGCTCTGGTGGGCTGCACAGCCAGACCCACTGTGTGCAAGGGGAGATGTGGCACTGACTGATGGCATCTTCCTGTCACATGTGTGTGCCCTCCCACCTCCCAGGCAGCTGCTCTAAAGATGGTCACTTTCAAGGTTCAAATGCCACTGCTCTGTCTCGAGCACTGGAAACCCCAGAAAGGGAAGGCAGCAGATGAGGTGGGTGCCACCACAGGAAAGTAAATAAGGATGTGAATGTAAGTTGAGTTCCTCACTCCAGTCCTAGCAATCTATCCTGGTGGGGCTTCAGCTGTGAACTTCTATATCATTTCAGAGCAGATGGTCCTGCTTAGGCTAAAGAAGACCAACAGTTGGCTACAAGCAGGAAACACTTTCAGAGATGGGTTTACAGTCTGGGTTTCTGGCAAGGCATTGCTGATATCTTCTTTTCTATATGAGAAAAAACATTTCTTCCTCTGCTGTCCACATTCCTTTCACCTATCTAGTGATTAAACTCTCCCTGCCAACCTGAAAGCAGTCAGCTCACATCCCTGGCCAGTCAAGTGATGGCCTTCAGTCTCCAGCTGTCTCCACCCAAGTCCTTGACAGTCTTCTTTGTGATCCACTCTGGCATCTTTCTCCTGACACACCTGCTCTACACGTACCACTTATCTTTGCCGTCTTCCAGCTGGAGGACCCTGGAGCCCATAAAGACACAAGGCAAGCTAAAAATAACAAGGCTGCAAGAACTGGACACAAGTAAACTTGTATGATTTGGTCCCTCCCAAACTACCAAATCAGAGATAAACCGATGGAACTCTGCTACAAACACAAGTTAGTTTAGGACAAGCCAGTTTTCAGAAGAAGTCACAGCTGAGAGCCCTGCACCACCTTTGACATAAACTGCCCCAAGACATTTTTCTTGGTTCTAGGCATCTCTGCATTCAGGAACAGCCCTCATTTCAAGAGCTGTGCTTGTCAAATATGACTGGGGCTTAAAACTGAGCCTGTTCTCAAAGATGAATGGGGGTCATCCACCAGGCTGTTGCTTATGCTGGACAGTGAGGATGCCATCCCATCATTATCAACAAATCAGCTAAAGAAAACTGAGAACTAGGGAGAAAACCAGTTTGAAGTCCTGACAGTATAGCTGTACAACTATGAATCACTTGAAAAGCAGAAAGAAAAATAATTAATTCCTGAATAGCCAGTAATTGCCTCTCTATCAAGCCAACCAGCAACTGGAGTGTCCATGACTGCTCACTTGACTGACAGCCTAAGCATAGGGATACAACTATCCCTGGTTTTTTATGTCCCTTCTCTGCTGTTTTGTGTATGAGACTGGTCTAAAGGAAACCAGGCTGATCCCTAGATGCTTCATCCCATGTGGCTTTTGCACTTGCCTCACCATCAGCCTGAAAAAAAAAAGGAAGTCTTACCATGCTAAGAGTGAATTTAAGTGGTCTGGAGTCGTAGGGTCAGGGCTCAGAGGTGGTGAGGTCACAAAAGCTGCAGCCTTGGCCCAGTTTTTGCTCCAGTAATGTGTCCCATCTGTCCCCAAGCTGGCAGTGATCGGCTCTCCAAAAACAAGGGGACCTTGGAGAAAGCAAGGATATACAGGAACTAATTACAACCCACTCTCTCTTCAGCACATGACACTGCTTGCTGCATGCAGCCATGTATAATTCATGCATTGCTACATGGCTAGCGCAGCTCCCAGGAAATTAAACAGCCCTGGCTTTGTCTGTATGATAAAAAATTAATCAGGAGTCTCTCTGAGCTCTACATGCTTTTGATCAGCCTATTTAGAAATCTTTCTTTCTAATCCAGAAGGAGAAAGTTCAGACCCGCTTTTAATTTGTACTGTTTTAATCACAGCCATGTTCTCTCTGTTGCTCCAATTCAGAGTGCACTGGATGGTGGATCACTTCAGCAGACAGATGCCTTTTTACTACTCCCAGGCTGGGGACAGCACCAGCAGATAGCAGCATATGGTCCCCAGCAGCACACTCCAAGTCTCCAAGAACACAAATATCAAGATAATAATTTGCTCTTTGGCTTTTCCATATTGCTCACGAGCTTTGTAGTCCCAACCAGAAGAACAGCCCTGACTTGCAAACACAGCTTCAGAAGCAGCTGCCTTCAGGCTCACAAGGCCTTTTTGGATGCTTTGTTACCTGGATCCCACCATGGCCCCAGGAAGGGCCACCGTGCAGTGCACGTCAGAGGGCATCAGCTTCCAGTAGCAAGGCCAGGAGAGAGCTCCAAGCATCTCTAACAGCAGGGTCACTGCCCAAGCCACATCTCAGAGTGTGACAACCTGAAATACTGGTATGGAGGATGTGCTAGATCCCATTAGGAATTAAGTGTCTCCCTCCCATGAACAGAGATATAGCAGTCTAAGGGAAAAGTAAAAGGGAAAACAAGATAGAGAAGAGTTACAATTCAGTCTTTAAGAGGACAGTGTGAGGGGGCAGCTTCTCAACTTAAAAATATAAAAGGATTTCCCCTCATCCTTCCCAGCCGTAAATATTTAGAGTCTGTGACAGTGCTACCATTCTTTGGTAACATCTCCCTAAAGCCTGTCATTTGGGTCAAGATGTACAGTTTTTTTCACTGAGCTTCTATTCAACAAAAAAAAAAGAGTTTGGGGGAGCAAAGGAAGTCACTTACCTCTCTTCCTGGCCAGTGCAATGATATCAGCTGCACTCTTGCTCATCACCTTGGTGATGTACACTGGGCAGTTTATTCGACTGGCAATCGTGATGGCACGGAAAACTGCTTCTGCTTCAAGCTGGGCGAAACAAGGAGGGAAAACTTAACTGCAAAAGCAGTCTGAAACAAAAATGAACTGGAGGACTGAGCCATATTTTTAACTGTTCAACAACAAGTCTTCAGGGGTTGATTTTTCTTTTTCCATAGAGAGAGACACAGCGCTGGGAAACACGGAGCTAATCCAACATCAAACACTTGGCGCTAGCAGTAACCACAGCCAGGCTGTACTCACTAGCAGGGTACAGCTGCCCCAGCACAAACACAGCTCCCTGGCTCCCTGCACCCCAGGAAAGGTCATGTCCAAGCAGCTGATGCAGCTCCTCCTTACCTCCCTCCCACCTTCCAGCTTCAGACTCCTACCCTGCAGTTGGAAGGAGAACAAAGCAAGCAAACTTTGCCCCTGCTCAGAAGACAACCCCCCAGAAGCTTATCCTAATCTTTACATAATGGTGACAGTGAATGTAAAGAATTCTCAAACAGCAACTTCAGCACTATGGACTGAATTCAGCCCATAATCCATAGAAGCCTTTGAAGCAGTGCCCAGTAAGTCCCCTCTGTCAGCAAGCGTAAAGGCAATCTCCTCCCAGGGAGCCATCTGGGACGTAGGCACACAAAGCAAGCATCTTCAGATGGAGGAGCAGTGTTTCCCAGCAGCTCTGGAGACTCCTTTCCCCAGCCATCAGTTTTATACCAGATCCTTCCCAGATGGACTGACAGTATTGGCATTTTAATACCAAAAACCCTGCTGTAAATGAAAATAGTGACTCAGTGGTACAGAAATTTCCATGCAAGAGTTTTGCAAGAAAAGTTGAGCAACTTGGGCCTTCCAAAACCACATGGCTTAATCCTTTACAGTTTTGTAAAATATTTTGCCTTACATCAGACTGTTTCAAGTTGTCCTAGGACTTGTATCAGAACACCTGCTCTGGAAACCCCAAATGCACCTTTAGAAGAACAGGGAAGGAGGCAGAGTCTCTGCACCTCAGCACTAGAGCTGACCAAAATTCCTTTCTGAAAACTGCAAATGCAGATTTTCCTTAGGCCCTTGTTCTCATTAAAAGGCAACAACTCAATCTCTTTAGAATAATATTAGTAGAAGTTGAACGGCAAAATGAAAAAGTACATAAACAATTCAATAGAAGAATGTGACCAGTTAAGCTGATTTGTTTTGCCTTGGGGAGAAGTTAAATAAAGATCTGCAAACCACAACAATCTCTTCAAGTTCAGCCTCAAATCCCCAGGCCCGCATCTCTTTAGTCTTCTAGGAAAGCAGTCACTTCCCACTACCGCCCTCCCCATGCCATTAACGGTCTGAGCCGTGTACATTATGGGACATTCTCATGTCTCCACATTTTCCTATTCATTAAATAAGCCCTTTCCAGATGCCTGAGATGATCCACACCAGAGCCCAGATTTTATTATAATGGAGTTGCATAAAATGAGCTGCCTCACAGCATCTTTCCATTCTCAAGTATTTGCATCTCTACAGCCTGCATTTCTGACACCAATATATCTGCCAGCATGAAAGTAGATCTATATGTGGGTGTATGCATATGCACAGTATAGATGTGCACATGCATCTCCTAAGAGGTTTTCAGCCAAAGTATTTTAATAAATGCAGTTACTCTGAGGCCTAACCCTCAAGCTGCCCTGATGACTTTTAGCCTGATAAGCCCATTTTTTTGTCATCACAAATCAAAACACAACGGTCACACTTAAAAACTACATGGACACTCGTGCGTGGGGGCAGCAGGAGCTGCGACTCCTGAATGTACAATGCGTATCCCCAGACTAAGGGAATGTACCTGCTGCAGCATCCAAAGGGCTTTTCAGGCAAACAAACAAGTTGAAAGGACATGGAATTTTCAGACTTTGAGTAATACTGGAAGAGGAAGTGGGAGAAGCAGACCACTGCCTTCCCTGATGCACCCATCCATCATCTGCACACCGAGAAGCCAAGCTGCGACACTACGTGTTTGACAAAATACTTCCACAAATGACAAAATACTTCCACAAATGACAAAATGAGCAAAGTCTCTTACCTCTTCTGGTCTGCTCAGGGCATGTCCCTCAGGCCCAGTGATTCCCATCTCCAGAATACGCTTTTGTTCCTGCAATGTAAGAGATAAATGCTGACCCAACTCCAGGAGGAGACCCTTGCACCCGGTATCCTCAGGGAGATGAACAGCCATATGGTCTGACTGCCCCGTTTAGTGTCAGCGTAAACACAGCTGCAAAACCCACTGAGCACTGAAAACACTGGCTCTAAACTGGTCCCATGTCACACCAGCACAGCCAGCACTGGTCTCTGCTGTGTGACTGAGCATATTTGTGCCCCAAGCCATTGGGCTGCACCATCGGAAACCTCCTCTGCCCTCCACAGAGTCCTACGTGACACCACGACACCAGCCCAGGGAATGGGCTTCAACCAGTACACTAAATAGTAATTATGGGTACTTCCAGCCTTCCATTCCTTATTTACTTGCTCAAGTTCCTCTCTGGTTGCAATCCACAAAGCACTTTCTCAAACTTTCAGCATTGCTAACACTTTCAGTTTTCTGTAACACTTTATTCCTACACAGTGAACCACTAAAATTATGATTTTATAAAGCAAAACAGTGCCCTCCAGTTGCAAGGGCACCATGTCCCCATCAAAAAGCCCATCTCAGGACCAATGGGGTTTGTCAGAAAAAATTCTGTGCTATCCCACTTCATAGCAGTAGGATAAATTTTTTTTAAATAGACACAAAGCTTCACTTAATTTAAGTCCCAACCATGGTATTGGAATAAATTTCCCTTTTTGCAGAAACTGGTGGTCAACTCCTTTTCATCTGAGGTGGGTCCAGCCCTGCCAGCAGAGCAGGAGTCGGACTAGAGCTGCTGTTGGACCTGTGGCCCTGCGGCCCTGCCTGCCCTGCCCGCAGGGCTCTAATGAGCCCAGCTCAATGATGTAATGGCTCTGTGACACAGACAAACGTCCCTGAGAGACAAGGATGAAGCTACTGAACATATTTGAATGTGTCAGCTAATAAATATCTGATCCCAGATCCCTAAGGGTGAAAAGCTCACACATTACCAACATACTCCAGTAAAATTGAACAAGTTAACGTTCATATATACTTTAGCCCTTGCTGCAATCAATCAAGGCGGAAGAGGCATTAACAGGAACGTACTAATCTGACTGTGTAAGAACATTTTGGTTAGAAAAACATAAGGTTTCATAGCTATTCTTAAAAACAGCCGTTCTGGATCATTAATGCACCAGCTCTGAACAGTGCCAGTTAAAGACTTCAGATAAATAAAATACAGCAATAAAAGGAAGTTAAAACCATATAAAAAAATATCAAATTGACACATAATAGATACACAAAGTAGGACAAAATTACATCTTGAAGGAAGTAATAAAATCAGATCATATGATAAATTACCCACTGTAAGAGGACTTGATAGTGCTAATAAACTAGAATATTTGATAAGATCAAATTTGTATTTTCACACAGGACAGTCCTAAAAAACCTATGTGCAGGCAGCTTTCTTTTCACTATCCAAGTAATTCTTCTACATAAAAGCATAGAGAAAGACTGATTTTATGAAACATGGCAATGGTGAATAAATATGTTGATGTATAACATAATTTACATTTATTTACTACTTCCTCTTTTCCTAATAATTTTTCTGTCCTGTTTGTTCATATTCAATGGCTGTATATTAAGGCTGATCAGAGAAAAATGTAACTGAAATAGATTTCTATCAAAAATGTAATTCCATGAGTGTGCCTTGATTTTAATGGGCAATGTATCAAAACACCACAGGTGCCATTTGATTTGTTTTATTTTGCCATTCCTACAGTAATATTGACTTAATCATGCTTATTAATAGTCATTTTAATTCCACTGGATATTTTATGTTGTATTAAAACTATAAATTATGTATTTAATAGTTTTTATTCATGCTAAACTTCATGAAAAATCAGCTTTTTTCCTCTCTTGAATTCAAATGAGGGTTGTCACCTAGTTTCAGCAGGGGAAGGACGTGAATTCGCTGTATGTGGCTGCTGACTCCTTACTAGTAACTTTTGATCCCAGTGGTTATTTTGGCCAAACTCAAAGCAAAAGGCAGATCTCAAAGGGGGTAAATTCTAACCAGGCAAACGGAGATGTGTTTTTCCCACAGAGGGAAAAACAAAATACACCCAAGGCAAGAGTTCTTACACATAGCCCAACCACTTAAACATTCCTTTGAGGTTCTCCCTTAGCCATGAGACAAGGTGGGTTGCCTTGTCCAGATCTCAAAGACAGCTTTAGCTGCTGTAAAGTCCTTGTCAGCTCTGCAGCCCAGTCCTTAGCAGATAAGCCAGCAGATAAGCAGCTCAGCAGATAAATCAGATGGCTCACTCGGAGCCTCACCGACCTAAGAGGGGCTTGATGCACGTACAAGGGATCAGAGGAGTGAGACATCTCTGCAACAGCCTTCAAAGATTTATCTGTCACAAACGTAGCACCATAACAACACCCACCCAAACCTGCCCCTTCTGTTTTAGAGGGGAATCCTGGCCTCTGAAAGACCAGCCGGAGGTTTACTATCAACTGCTGTCCCTGGGTTGCCTCTTCCCATGTTTCCATGTGTTGTGGCACGGATCAGAGCCATGGCACAGTCCAGGGGGAGGACAGCGGCTCCCAGGGCACCTGACCTGCAAGGAGGGCACTGGAGATCCAGGACACTTTAATAGAACACTGTGAACTTGAGCCCAGCTTCCTGTTTCTGAGATGCCTCTTCAAAGAGCATGGATTACACTTACACACATATTTTTGAAATGTCTACAAGATCACGGTAGTTCTTATTCTCAAATTTCAGAGATTTATAAGAATATTCTCAAAAATAAATACATCTGTGAGCTTTAATACCCGCTCCAAACTCACTGTGTTGTTTATGCTGATAGCTGCAGCAAAAGACATTCGTGTAAAGCTTTCAGATCCACTTTTTGTACCCAAAATCTGTGAACAAGGTTTTACATTGTTCTGCTTCACTTGTATCTGCTGGATTCAGAAGAAATCTTCTTGCTTCCTTCTGCCCCCCTTATCTAGTCCTCATCTACTGCCAAGGGAAGGAGCTGCCTGGATCATTGCCCTGTCTCAAGGATGCTCTGCCAATTAATGCAAAAGGTCTCCATTCTCTCATCCCAGGCTTTATACCAGCAGTGTGCAGGGCATCAGGCTCAATTAAGGCTCTTTCCAGGGAGCTCCTTTCTTCCTATCCATTCTCTGACTGGCCTATTTTACTTCTCCTCTCTTGTATCTATCACCTCACAAAGTGAAGCAAAAATGATGGTTCACTCACCTGAGCTATCAAGTCTCCATTTTCAGCATGGACCAGGATAACAGCCCCAAGACTCTTTAAAAACGTAAAGGCTTCATAAAGCTGCAGGTAGTACAAAGAAGGAAACACTGCTGAATAAGGAAAACACATTACTTAACACTCAGAGCTCTCTATTCACCTCGGGTTTGTATCTTCTATGCTGGTAATTACACTGGCGAATAGCAAATCATCTCTTTTCTACACAGAACCTGAGCTTTACTGATGGGTGTTGACTTACACACCCTTGCACATACCAGAGGCACCAAGACAGGGTCGACAGCGCCAAGCAGGGCTGGATTTCCCTGGGACACAGAGTCTGCCCCAGCCCCTGCACTGCAGGGTCACCTCACCATGCCTTCCCACGCAGGCCTAGGTTTAGTGACCCCCTTTTCTTTAGTTTTAGCAAATGTAAAATACAATTATTGCCACGTACTACAGACATTTTTAGTATCGCTAGAACATCTCTTTTCTGAAGTGCAGGCATTTTGCACTGTCTTCTTAGAGCAGTCATTGTTGAGTCTTCACCAACATCTTTAATTCTGCAATTAAAAGTTGCAATATTTTCTCTAGAGCATCCTTGGTTTTTTAATTGCTTTCTAAGATTCAACACCCATCCATAAAGAAGGGCAAGAGTTGATCCTGTTGCTTTTACTGGTAATTTCTGAGCACACATCTACTGAAATAGTTTCCTTTCCAAAGGATATTCAGCTTATGTGTCCCCTTTTTAAACCAGACTTCAGTAACATGGGAGCTCAGTTTTCAAACACAGATTAAATATTGAAGACGTCGGTTCTTCAGTGTCTACTTTTGCACTAGGGCACTTCAGGCAGCATTGAATGGGCTGCACTGCACAGCTTGCAACATGGATATTTAAACAAGGTAACAGCATTAGTCCAGCCACACATTAAACATTTTGATATATTCCTCTTAGCAATTCCAACAGGGAGTTGAATTTAGCAGGCACTGCCTCTCAGAGAATATTTACAAATTATTATATTTAAAATTCCAATTAAAACCACATATACTGGAGGTGTAACAACAGTTATTTAAGAGACCAAGAGCTGTAGCTCTGGGAATAAGTAAGAAAGAAACATTTTCTCGACTGAATAAGCAAACATTATTATTACTAAAAGATGCCATTGTCCATTTACAGTGGCCTGATATGTATGAATGGGAAAGCTGAAGAGTCTGGAATCTGTAATGAGCTCTGGACAAACAAGCTCATTGTTATCTCCAGCCCTAATGAGAAAAGGCCACCTCCCCCAAAGAGCAACTCCATTTAGCTGCTTACAGCAACCAAGAAACTCTTGAAACATCAGAACTGCCACTGCCTTGAGTGCTTCATATTTTTCTCCCTCTCTGATCTAGTGTTCTCAAAAGGTACTGGAAAATAAAATGGAAATCCTGAGCAGAGCTGAGTGGCTGCAATGTTGGGAGACACCAGAAGATCTCTACAGAAGGGGAATGTCATGCACTCAAAGAAACACATGCAGATGTTCTACACAGCTCAGCACAGACCCTCCAGAGAGCAGACCACCACCGCACATTTCTCCCACTGCCCATCAGGCCAGTGAGAATGTTTCTCTGGAATTCAACCTCAGCAACTCCTCAGGTGTTGGGAGATGAGAAAAGAGAGGACAGATCACAGCAATGAGAAGCATTCAGAGCAATACCTGGCTGTCGGACATTTGGTAGAGATCCTTGTACGCCATGTAGACTTGAAAAGAGTTCACACCTGTTCCAAGACAAAATTCAAAGGTGTTGCCATGTACGTGTATTCTGAAATTGTATTTAAACAAAAACCTCAGGAAAAGTAAGTAACAGAGTATGTCTGGACTACGCTTTTCACCAGCAATTGCCAAAAATCAAGCACGGCTTCACAGCTGCATTACAGCAGCTAGGACTAGAAGCCTGGATGCTCTCTTCTCTGGGGGAATTTGCTGGATGCTGTGGGTAGCCTGTGTTAATCCCTGGAGTAACCCAGCCACCACTGCAAACAGGATTTCTTGTAGCCAAATCAGAAAAGTGATGGTGGCTAAAGCAAGCATGTAAAGTTTGTGAAGTTTAAAAACCTTGTTTAAAGTTCTGTGAATCACTGTTTTCCTTTTTAGGTTTCCTTAGCTAATCAGGAAAACATTTCAGCTTGATCTAAACTGTGCTTTTTAGTAGATAAAACCTCTAGTTAGGTTCCTCCAAAGTGCTGAGAAGATGTAGGAACTGTGTATCTGAATATGCATACAGACTTGCTTTTTCTTGACCTTACACTCCAAAGCACCCAGCTTAGCTGATGGTAGACACTGGAAAGGAGTGGAAACAAAGCCTGATGGAAGATGGAAGGATTTATGCTGGCAGTTATAAAAAACCAAGGAAGATGACAGTTTCAAATTTCAGAAATCCATAAGACATGCTAGTGTTGAGTGCCAGTTGTCAAGAACTCCCTGTACTCAAATCCCTACAAGTATTGCTATTTATTTCAAAGATTTGGTTACTTACACTTTGTATTACACTTCATATCCCAGACTTGTAATCCTACAGAATGAGAATTAAAAATGTCTTCTGTTCATAATCTCTGTACATATGAATTTATATTAGTTTATTTATTTGCCTTACTCTTTAGCCTACTGACTAGGTCCCCAGTTTGGTCCAGGGACCAATATGATAGTTTTCTAGCTTAAAAGAAAAGTAAATTCTAAGCTATCTAAGCTGTGTGTGCTGCATTTCAAAATGGCTGAAAATGATGAAAACAGTGATGAAAACTGTGCTTCCTGGGGCAAGAAGAAAAAGAAGGAGATCTGTTCATGTTATTCATGTTGTCCACACAAAATGAGTAAGGCACTCTGATGAAGATGTAATTCCTTCATGAGTCTAGAATGAGCAAATACATCCTCAGGCAGAGGGTATTTCTGCTCACACACACGTAGAATTCATTTATTCACAATTACAGGACTAAAATACCCCAGGATACATGCAGGATAAAACGTTGAAATGATCCCTGGTATTATGTCTTCCTGCTAAGTCCAGGCAGCTCAGAGAGATACACAAAGCAGGAGCTGGCCCCTCCTTGCTGACTTCCACACCAAATCCAGCCTGAAAGGTAGAGCCCTGTCAGCCTGTAAGCCCATCCTTTCTTCCTATTTTCCTATTTATCAAGCTGTCATAAAACACATATGGTCTTTACCAGCTGTAATCCCTCCATCTATTTATTCCTCATTACAGTTTCAAAGTACTCAGTACGTTATTCTAAAACCTAAGCTTGACTGGGTCTTCCCTAGAGCCAATGTTTGCAGCCTTATGCCCTCAGCCCTGTCTCCCCCTGACTGCTCACAGCAGCACCCAGCACACCCATCCCACCTGCCTTAGGGGAAACTTCCATTTTCTCTCCACAAACCCATCCCGTGTGGGGTCAGATGTCAGCTGCACCCAGGAGCCACCTCTCCGCAGCACTGCCCGCGCACACGCAAGGCAATGAGGACATGTTAGGCCTGGTCTGAGCCATGCCAGCTGGCCTCAGTGATGGCACAGGACTGACCTCTTGAACACGTTTCGCTGTAAGCCAAGAGCTGGGTTACCTGCTGCTCTCCCTTATCCACTAGGGTCTAGCCAAAG
Source organism: Mystacornis crossleyi (assembly GCA_013400655.1). Classification (NCBI taxonomy): domain Eukaryota; kingdom Metazoa; phylum Chordata; class Aves; order Passeriformes; family Timaliidae; genus Mystacornis; species Mystacornis crossleyi. The sequence goes on from VYZQ01005205.1 coordinate 46,644, forward strand.
GTAATTCATTTAATTATAGTCCTGCAGGAGATAAGGCAGCTTTCTCTGAGTACTATGGTTGGAAGACATGCAATGACCCAAGTAATACGTATTTTCATCCTTTCTCTTTCATTGCCTTTGTATCTTCTTAGGCCCTCTTCTGACCTTGATAAAATAACTGAGTTTTGCTTTCGCTCTGTTTAATGTTCTCCCTGAAATTAATGGGAGTAGAAGGGATCCCAGTAGGCAGCCTGCCATACGATCTTGAGGTTGGTCCTAACCACAGTGCAGAAGCAGAGTTCTCTCATGCAAACACACGTTCACACCCTCAGCTGCCACCAGATAAACACAAAGTAGAAGAGCATTTCAGGAGCTGCCTGTGCAGCTAACAGGAGAGATGGTGTGAACAATCCTGCCTTGCAAAGAGAGCACCTATACCAGATACGAAGAAAACTAACACAAATTTACATATACAGGTATCCAAGATTAGACTCCTTGCCCTGGCCTGGTTTCTTGATCTACTCATTGGAATTATGCAGCTTTTCAAAAGCCCTCGTCCATGGCCTATTGACCTTAATGCTTAACACCTGTTACACACTACATTCTTGTTCATGTCCTACTTGCTCTCACACCAGGGGTACTCAACAGAATCCTCTCCAAACTTCAGGCAGGACTACAGGTTTCTTTGAACAATGACAAAGTCAAAGGAACCAGTGAGGCCCCTGTCAGCAATATCAGGCTCTTGCTCCTTTGCATATACTGGAGAAGCCCAATCCCAAAACAGCAGCTGAAATGCTACAAGCCTGAGTGTTTACAACCAGTATTTGGCTCTACAAAATCTCCAAGCCCTTCCAAAGCCTGTGTCTCCTTAAATTAGCTTTGTATTGATTTAAAACTGATTAATTGTTCAATTACACCTCATGACAAGGCACCTCAACAGCCACTCTGTGAGCTTCCCTATTACTCATGCTGATTGCATTAGGCACATGTAGCACTGAAACACAGTGAGCTGAGCCCTGTCACTCAGCTAACTCACCCCCAGTCAGCCAAGAACCAATTCAATCCAGATTCCCAGCTGATGAAAACCAGGGTCACTCCACTGACATGAAGTCTATTTGCACCAGCTGGCTCAAATGTTTCCAATTATCAGGAAATATTACCCGTTAATTTGAAAGCCCTTGCCATGCTGAATTATTTCCTATTGTGCTTGTGTTTTCATGCTCACCATTACCTTACTTCTCCTAACACGTGAGAGTAACTTACACCGCCTGCCTGAGACAGACATGAGAACAAAGGTGACCTCCTAATGCTCTCACCACTGAAGAGGCCACCAAGGCTCCATCACACAACTCAGTTCAGGAACCAATGAACAGATTTCTGCTTCCCCTGATGACTCAGAGGCAGATCAGATTTATACAGAAAACTCAGATTTCAACAGTTGGAGAAAACTATTAACCTAACCGTTTTCATCAGGCTTTTAATATAAACCCTCAAGCAAACTTGGGAGTGCTGAGCCATCTGTGGTCTGGGAGCGCTGGGAAAAAAATCCAACCTTTGAAACAAGGCACAGTACACTTGTCTGAGAGTACACTCAGCTGATGCACAGCAGCAGATTCATGTTAATGCTGATAGCAGGGAAACAGCACAGATTTGGCACAACCTGTGTTGACAGATGTCATCACCTTGTAAAAATCACCTATACTAGAGACCTATGTAAGACCAGCTGCAGTTCCTCTAATTATGTGCAGTCTTGCTGATGGAAGTGTTTTGTTGCCTAAAATCTGGTTATACAGCATATGTACTGTTAGCATCCTGTGACGTGGAATAAACTCCCCCAGGTGACTGCACCTCCATGGCATCTCAGCAAACAACTGTTCACTCAAAAACAGCATTTTGCACTTTTTTTTCCTACTTTGATAGTACCTTCTTTCATAAAGAGAACCTTTCACATCTAAGTCATCACTAGCACTACACATTACAAAAAATGCTGCATATACTTATCACTTAGGTTTTCCCAACAGAAGAGTCATTCTGATTTGCCCATGGAGACTGCACACCATTTCAGAAAATATTCCCTAAATAATATCCATATATTTTCAAGGAAAGTATAAAGTGAAAAATATGTGAAAATATAAGATTCTGGAAAGAAAATACATGCTGTTAGGCACAATTTTAAGGAACAAGATCTAAGCTAGGATGTTCTGAAGGCTAGATCCCATTGCCCACACAGAGGTATCTGGTGCCACCAAGATTCCCTCCATATATGAGACTACCATGCTGAACCTGCATGTGTGGAAATGCATTTAGCAGAGGTTTCATCAGTGCTATTCTGAAGTGGTAGCTGGAGTCCAGGCAAGGTAACCTATAGTATCTCTGATGATAGTAGGCCTGTTAATTGAACACAGTCAAACTCATGAAAGTGTTTTAGATTCCTAAATAAGTGACCTTTTTTTTTTGCAGGTGTTGAAACAAAGCATCTTCTAGTAACTTCAGGGAAAGCCACTGAAGAGAAGGACTTGAGAAAATCAGGGCATTTTTTCAATATTAGGTACCTAACTTTAGCATCTCTTTTCTCTAATAACTGGAATCTGTTTTAAAAATACAGGCATGTTTTATTTAAAAATTGAGTCTCAGCAAGTAAATTACCCCAAGTCATTGCTGAGAAATGAGATCTAGCCTGTAGCGACATTTTCACAGACCCATGTGCTCTTCATATTTGGATTTAATTAGAGGCACCTGAGTCAAACATTCTGGTCTACTTAAAACCTGAACTGCTATCTTGAAATGTTTCATTTTCTTCATTCATTGAACAGAAGATCTAAGGCGACTGGGCTGATTATCCTAAATGCTGATCTCTGAGTTTTACCTTCAAAAAAAACCTACCTGTGCAATGTCTGAGCCTATTTCCACATATACAAGCAAGGATAAAGTGATACATTTGTATATGACAACATACACATCTTTATCTTCCGTGCCTATACTGGACAAAGTCATATACATGCACAAAGTTTCAGGTCCGTTTTACACAATAGAAGTGAAAATACAAGTTTAAGATCGTGAAGAATGTTGGCCAGCAGTCAGTGCCTATGCATTCATTGAGATATTTCAAAATTTCACCTCTGTGATATTTCAGTAAAACCAAAAATCACTACTACATTTCACTCACTAACCTTTGTCTTGCACCAGTACTTCCAGCTCCTCTCGAATGCCGTCATACCAGCTGGTGATGTCCACATGGAGAGAGTAATCACAACAGGATTTGGTATCAGCTGCCTCATGCCACTTCTCAAAGGAGGTCAGTAAACTTGATCCAGGTTCTGGAAGCACATGGTCAACTGAAAAAAAGATTTTGTGCCTGTTAGCTGGACAGTATGCACACTATCCAGACTCCCCCAGCACGAGCACTCTTCCAGTGCCTCAGCCAAAACAGCAGCCTGTGTGCTGACTGTAACTGTGGGCTGTCAGCCAGGTCCTGCGGCCTCAGGTGCAGCAGACTTTGTGAACAGTCTATACCAAAGATGAGTCTGGCAACCCGCTTGGTGCAGCATCAATAGACACAAAAAGGGGGAGTCAAACACCTCACAGTTTAGGAAGCACTTGTCTTTCCCCTTCCTGTATTGTAAGAGACCACAGGTTCTGGACTTAGACGTATTTCTTGTCTGATGTGTCCATCTCTACGTATTTCACAGTAAGAACAATAATTAACCAGTGCCTTACAGTCACTGAACTGGCCCACTCTGCCCTACCAATACATCAGTGCAGATGTTCAGTGTTTTCTCAGCAGCCAAAACTGGGAATACAGCCAAAGGTTTGAAGGGGGGGTGACACTGAGCACAAACACTCCGGCACACTATACAGTACACTGACTGCCCTGCCTCTCCCCTGTCTCAAGGCTCTGTGTCTCTAATGATGCCACACCATCTACTGACATATATACATGACTACTTATGCATATGTACTTCTCTCTGCAGGGCTAGGTCAAAAGTTAGTATGAAAACAAAGCAAGATGGGCTTACTAGTGGCATTTGCAAGCCTAACCATGCACAGGAATACTCAACTGAAGAACATAGACTGAAAAAAACTATTAACAAAAGGAATGAACAGCAGTGAATTTTGTGCCTATGGCCAGAAAGTCTTTCAGCTGATACCTGCTGCTAAACATGCGTAACAGGTTAACACCAAAAAACCCCCACATCCATCCCAATTCAGTGGGAGTAAAACTCCACTGGGAAGCCTCTCTCCACAAGGAAGCTATGACGATATATGGCACCTGAACAACTGCCTCACAGCATCTAACCAAAGTCAAGTCACGGCCAGAAGGAAAGAGATAAATCTTGTCCCACCATCTGTAGACAGAAGGGTCTTTAACAAGTAGAAGCACTTCTTCTTTCACCAACAAAGATGTTCTCAAGGACATCTCTGGTAAGGACTTCCTCAGTTCCTGCTGCCAAACCCAAGTTCATAAATAAGCATCTTGTTATTTCCAAAGCCCTTGAAATAGCACTAGGTGGGAACACAGACCTTTGCCAGATTTTCTGTACCATATACTTACAGCACTACCTACACCGTTTTCCAAAAATCCCAAGAGTATATACATTATCCTTCAGTGCTTTTTTTGTATTTCAGACAAAAATCCAAGAGATAATCCCCCCGCTGGTATTTCTTTCTGAGGGTAGGTTAATTTTCAGGCCAACTGTGGGTAGCAATGACAAATGGATCTCAAACACAGTGCCCAGAAAGTTGAAAATTCCTTGCAGAAGATCTCAGAAAATCGCGATGAAGCCTCTAGTAGCTCTCCCCACACATGCTACACGGACTTCAGCCTGGCGTGGGAAGAGATAGCACTGCTAGTACTCACTGATCATGGTGGTGCCCCCTGCTAGCGCTGCTTTTGTGCCTTGATAGAAGTCATCAACAGCAGTCATCCCGTGGTAGGGCTTTTGCAGGTAAGTGTTGACATCTATTCCCCCAGGAATAACCATGCGCCCATTAGCCTCTATGGTCTTGACTCCTCCAGGGACAATCAGATTCTCTCCTATTTGCCTGGGCAGCAAGGAAAGTCAGCGTTATTTTATTTGAACAAGCAGAGAGGACAAAGCTATTTGAGGGGTGTAGGGGAGAGGGACCCAGGGGCCATACAGGAGGAGGTGGGTCCCCAAAGGAAAGGTGAAGCTCGAGCACCTGCTCCCTCTGTCCTGCCCAGCACAGCAGAAGAAAGCAGAGGAGAGCTGCCTCGCTGAGCCGTGAGCTCCGCTTGCTTTGCATGGCTCTAGTGGCCAATAAAGGAGCTGTAATGCACCAGCATTAAAAATTGATTATTTTTTATATGACTCCTATCTTTAAACAATTCGAATTATGTACACTTAATGCTCTCTTGGGGGCTCCAGTTTTGTATATTAAGGTCTTAAATGAAAAAAGGAAAACATAGATCAAATACGGGAGCAAGCTGGAATTGTAAATATATGCAGAAGCAAAATGTATCAAGCAATGCAAATTTCTCCTTAAAAAGAAATCTAAATAACCTAAGATACAGAAATACATTTCTAAGAGACCTAAACACATTTAATCTACCATGGCCCGTATTGTTCATCCTATTCTTGAAGTTAAAAGTTAGATAAACATTCTGTGGAAAAATTATAATTAGCAGTTGCCATCTTTTCCCCTTCAGGTCTTCAAAGCAGGATTTTTTTGTACTATTAAAAATATTAATCTGTCCCCCATGCCAATATCAAACTCCAGATACTTATGATCAAAATACTTTTATTATTCATGGACTCAACTACAAATAAATTAACCTTTAACTTTTAAAGCCACACTACATTTTTACTGCCTACTTTGCATGGTGCCAAACAGGGAGAGGTATGGATCTGTGTGAAAGCCACGTCTCTGCACTGTTACACCACAATATATTTGGGCTTAGAGGTAACTGTAAGGTAATTAAAGTTCACTTAGTTTATCTCGCATATGGACACAGAGTCCTTGTCTTAATTTTCTTTTGTCTGGATAAAATAACATTTATCCAAAGCTAAGTAAATACCTCAGACATCTGAGCTGCTGAATGTTTCCCCATATTAAAATGCAACTCCCACCCACAGTTCAAAACAGAGCAACTGATTAACAGCCAACTGCAATAAGGTAGAACCAGAAGTGAATATAACTGTTCATTAAAACCAGTGGGAAAAATAAAAAAAACAGGGATAATTATTCACATTGGAATTTGGCCAAACTGACAGGGTTAATAAATAGCCCCAAGAGGTCAAGAATTTGTTTCATCTGCTATGCAAAAATGTCACCTCCAGCAGTTTGTCTCCCCCAGTGCTCTGGGCTCTGGCTGGAGGGAAGCACAGCCATTCCATCAGCAAACTCCCCGCCAGCATCCTGGGATGGGGTCACAGCTGCCCAGCCCCGACCAAATCCAGGAGGGCTTACTCAGAGAGCTGGCACCTCCATGTCTGGCACCTAACAGTCATCACCATGTGCAGCACCAGCAGCCTGTCAAACCCACGTGCAGCTGCGCAGCGTTAGCAACACCCCGACAAACAGGGAACCCACCTGGATGCAAAAGCCAGCAGCTGCCCAGCACATCCAACTCCACAAACAAAAGTTGCAAGCAGCTTCTCTGCGTTAAAATACACTTCACAAGGGCATATCATATGGCATTGCACCCATGAGCAGATTCAATGCCTGAATAAAGTTAGGTAGCCCCATGTGTAGTAATGGTGTTGCACTAATTTTTGTTAGTCAGACCCACTCCCAAGATTTTAATCAGAACAACCCTCCACCTTTGTAGAGCATTTATGTGGGTAAGAAATTGAATTGGGAAAAAAAATTCACTATGACCCATCTCCTTTGAGTATGTCCAAGGAGTAACTGCACTCCAAGGACTAACACACCTTCTGACAATAATATTAATGAAAACCTACAAAAAAATATTAAAGCAATTAATTTTTTTCTTCCACAATCAGTATCTACCAGTTTCCTCTTCAAGAAGACATATGACTCAACGAAGTGAAAGTGTGCTAACTATATACTGAAGTTCTGTGATGACTCAATGCTCATTATTTTCAGTGTATGGTCGAGTAACGTCTTATTCAGCTGAAATCATCCATCTTGAAGTGACATGGGACCAAACAGACTTTGTGGATGATGCTGCACTACCTGTCAGAAATCTGCCTCATCTCCTGCCCTGGTATCAAGATTAAGGCTGGGAGAAGTCTGATCTTCACTGGTGCTCAAGGTTATTTTTATTCTGGCTGAGTAGCACAGAGAGTAGGAGATAATGTGACAGGATTCCTGAGCTGCTCACTCACTAATGCAGAGTGTATGTGAGTAAGAATGGGGTTCAGTTACTGGTGGGTGAAAAAATATAACAGTGCAGGTAAGTGCATTCTAGACACTGTACAAGTGACTGAGCTGGTTTCCTTCTATGTCAGCAACCAGAAAACTCAGACCCAAAGAAAGCTTTAGCTGTCTACCATTTTCAGTTGAACAGGTTGGTAAATTCTGTTGTATATGAGCTGATTAAAGCACAATGGAAACAGCAGGCTTTGGCTCTTCCTAAGCTTCATCCAAGGAAGCTGAAAACCTCCCCTGGAACTCCATGGTGGTGCTTCTGTGGTTATCAAGCCCAGATCTCTTTTATGCATCTGAGGTTCCCCCTAATTTGACTCATCACTTGCCCAGCACCCTGCCACTTGTTCATTCCTCCAGCCCAGAGGAACCCAACCCTTTCCCTTGGCAGGCAATGGATGTACCCTTGGCAGAGTACAGCGAGCACCAGACCTGTCACTTGGCACAGGGCTCACTTCCTCATGCGATAACAGAGGCAGGAGAGACGTAGGCAAAATATATTATTTACATACCAATGGCAATTTAAATTACCAAATATTTAAAATACTATTTAGATACTGGAGAACTGCCTCTCTGCTGCTGAGTGTGCAGGGCTTAAGTTTCAGATAGGAAAAATACACATGCAATGGTGCTCCTTGTACCTAGGGAGCCAGTTTGAGCATTGATTGGCAGGAAGAAGCATCTACCATCCTCCAAACTACAGCTGATCTTCAAACACACTCAAGGCTACATCTGCTTTCCTCTCTACAGAACGATCTGCATTAAAGCTTTAAAAGACCCAAATAATTTCATTAGGCTGCAAGAGAAACCCAACCCTCCCTTTTCCAATCAGTTTTCATTTCAGAGTGAGAAAAATAAACCAGATCTTTTATATCCCAGCAAAAACAGGACACTACTGCCTATTCTGGGCAGAGTGGTTCAGTGTCTGCTCCATTCTGTGGCAAGAATTCTGTATTATCAGCAGGATCTGCAGCTGGAAAGTTAGAGCATCAACTGAAACGTGGATGACTGAGTTTCAAGATCCAGCTCCAAACAATCTTGAGCCACATTTAACAATGATGTTAAATATTCAGACATAATGGGCAGTTCCAGCTGAAGAAACTAAGAGAGACCAAACAAACCCACAGCTTACTTAGGTTGCAAAATTTATCATCTGAACACAGTAAGGACCCAACGCCATCTCACAGCAGGCTGCCCTCACGAATGACTGGGCAGCCGAGATACTTCCTGGAGAGATAGATCCACACGTGGATTTCAGAGAGAGTCTATGTACTTAACAAGGGCAGGTGAAAGCCTGGCATTGCTAACCTGCCTACTAACTACCATTGCATTTCTGGAATCAAAGCCAAAAATTCACAGCCGTTTCAGGCTCTCATCCTCTCCTACATTTAGTTGTTTAAATAGTTTGGATGCCTACAAGTGTTACTAGAGATTTGCATCTGAACTAACAGAAACACAGAAAAACTCAACAAAAATACCCACCAAAGAGATCACAACTTGGTTAACTGATGCTTTAAAAATAGATACGTATTCAAAATTTTGTGTCCTCTCCACTTTTGCCACTTCTTGCCACTACTTGCAATGCAAGTAACACTACAAATGGAAAGGCAGAGTGAAGGATTAAAAAGAAAACTGCATAGTCCATGGATGAAAGTGTTCAGATTTTCTTCTGTTATAATAACCTGAATCATCATAACATAAGCAGTCACAGATATATAAAGAATTGGACTTTTAATCTGATGGTGTATTCTTAAGGAGCTCTGAAAACAAGTAGGCAATTAATTATTTACCAGATAACCATAATTATATTTCTGTGTATCAAACTGTAGCCTCTGGAGACCAAGCTTCTTTAGGTCACTAATGTTTAGCAATGATGAAAAAGGCTTTGATCCTTGTATACACGAGTGCTCATACACACTACGTAACTTTGCAAACCTCAGAGACCTTCATCCCCACTAAACCAAGGCAGGACCAGCAGAGCACATGGACATCTCTGTTAGTTTCCCAGGCTATCAGTAACACATATTTCAAGTTTTTCACCTAACAAATACTCTCCCAGTTCCTGTATTTTATAGCCTGATAAATCAGGACTTCCTGTGTCACAACTTAAGATCATTTACCTTTTGTAAAGAAAAGGGACACATAAACAACATGTAACAACATCGTAGGAACAGAACGTGCCGTGCTTTCAGCATTAACCAACAGGCAACTGAGAAGTAGCAGGTCCTCACCTGCACCATGCAACATGGGGCATTTCAGATTTCTGTGCCCTACAATCCCTAAAAGCACGGCTGCAATTGCACTGACTAGGTAGGGGGAAAAAGGTGTAGAGAGCCTTCTGCCATTCATGGACTCAAAAGATTTCCACTGTCCTTATCATTACTTCTTTTCTTGAGAGAGCCTACTTGCCTTAACTATTTCGGAAGATTGAACTGTTTGAAAAGCAAATATATTCAATTCAGAGCAAAGAAATTTTCCACTTATCTAATCTTAGTGAAGATAAAATGTCAGAATTTAATAATTTAACACTACGACAGCCTCACATTTAGAGGTAACCGATTCTGTTCACAGAAGATTTCAGGTCAGCATTATGAAGAAATCACAGTAGTCTAAGCTAACAGGCATGCAAAAAAGGCAATATTTTATAAAACCAACTTTATAAGTCCATCTTCAAGGTATAGGTCTGCATAGAAGGAATGGTCATCATTGATAATTCTTCCACCTTTAATGAGTAGTCGATCACTCTGGAGGAAAAAAAAAGGAACAAATGTCGGTTTGCTGAAATAAATAAACATAATAATGTATTTCTGACACCAAATATGCTCATATTACAAAGAAAGCCATTAATATCAAACACTACCCTATATAAAGATGGGTTCATGTGGGTACACACATAGTTTCACTGACTTTATTTCTGACTTTTGGAACATGAGATCTCATGGTCATCACAGTTCATTTTGCTCAAAGCAGGAATCATTGCACACAGAAACATTTCAAATGTCACTACATCCCCCTTTTAGCACTTCATGGCACAAAGGCCAAAATGGAAGAAGAAGCCCCCAGAAGAAAGTGCCCAGCACTGCAATGGCCAAGCTGACCTCACTCGGCACTCTTGGCACCTCTGGAAAAGTAACAAAGCTTGGAATTAGAAGAGACAAGGTCGTAAGAGGCTGCTTAGCCCTGCCATGTAGAAATTCCTGACCAGGGAAGCTCCTTTAATAACACTGGCTCAGCAGGGACAACTGGGCTGCTCCGGCGCAGCAGCCAAGGGACCTGGCCCACAGCTCTCATCTCCTGTACCGTGCTACGGACCCACAGCTGAACGCAGAGTTTCTAGTGGGCATGAAGAATAAATTGTAATCCATTTGTAATTTCTGCAGGTCAAAGGCTGTTGGTGAATTGGGGGCACTCTGTGCTGAGACTCCCTGTGCCGTATCTCAGTCACACCATGAATGAGAACAGGAGGCAGCCTCCGAAGTTTGGTTCACCTGAAATATGCAAACAGCACAGAGAGCCACCACCTCCTTGTATTTCCTAAAGTGCCAGGAAGCAAACATTTTTTTCCCAGGGAGGACTGTTCAAAATGGCAAGTCTGCAAGGCTTACTGTTCACAACAATTGTCTGTTTATATTTTTCTCTATTCAAATGGTTACATTCTGTTCTCAAAAACTACATTTTATAGAAAGCAAGTTTTACCAGTGCATATTCCTGAGAACCAGTATTTAAACTCTCTCACTGAAGAAGTCAAATGGGAAATGCCAGCACCCTACCACCTACCCAAAGACAGGGCACATCTGTAACTTCAGTGCTCTTCTGGCTTTAGCTGGCGTAGTTAATCTTCCTCACAGCAACTTGTATGGGGCTGTTTTGACTTGTGCTGGAAACAGTGCTGATAACCCAAGGATGTTTTAGCTATTGCTGAGCAGGGCTTAGAGAGTGAATGTCTTTTCTGCTCATCACCAGGAAAGAGGCTGGGTGAGCACAAGGAATTGGGAGGGGGGATAGCTGGGACAGCTGACCCCAACTGACCCAAGGGATATTCCACACCATATGGCATCATGCTCAGCAATAAAACTCAGGGGGAGGTTCACTGGGGCAGCACTGCTTGGAGACTGGCTGGGCATCAATAGGTTGGTGGTGAGCAATTGTATTGTGCATCACTTGTCCTTCCTGGGCTTAATTAATCTTTTTTATTTTTCTATAAATTGCATTATTATCATTGCTATTGTTATGATTATTCTGCTTCCATTACCAAATTATTTTTATCTCAACCCACAAGTTTTTTCACTTTTACGCTTCCAGTGCTCTCCCCCACCCCACATTGCAGTGGGGTGGGAGAGAATTAAGTCAGTAGTTCTGTGAGTTGCCAGCTGGGGTTAAATCATGACAAATACATAACACTTTTGGAAAGAATTTTGCCAAGTGACTGTGAATGCTGGAAAACTCCTAAAGCAGTCAGAACCATTTTTTCCCATTCATACATAAAAAAGGCCATTATTATAAATTATTTCCTTGGGTCACCACACAATAACTCAGAATCTCCAGTTTGTCCATGTTTTATACTCCTCAGTCCAGATTCAGTTCCTGGTTTAATTACAGGATGACTCAGGCATATAAACTATGAATGTCCTGAGTCCCCAGTTTAGAAAACAAACAAGTTGATACATTTCTTACTCTATAAACCCAGGACAACAAAACACAATAAAGTTCTAAAAATTTATTAATTAAAAATTATTCAATTATTCATTATTCAAAAAAAGCACTAAGGCATAGATAGGACTGTTACAATGTAACCTCTGTTATACACTGCATATTGACTTTTTAGCTTGTACTTGAACAATTTCGCAGGTTCAAAGCCTTTACAGCCCTCTGTATCACTCTAGAAAAAGGAAAAAGGGAGAAACAGACATTTTTAAGGGAGAGAGAAGAGGGGGGAAAACATTTTAAAAACAGTGCACAACAAAGGAGTATGTACACAGCAGGTCTGAGGCTTTTCTCCATGTGCTGCAGCAGCAATACGACCTTGGGGGGAACCAAGGCACAGAACCATGATGACATACGTCCCCCGGACCTGCCTCCAACATTGTTACCCTCTCACTAGAGAAAGGAGATGAATGCAAGTCCTCCATCTGGAGTTCGCCAGAGCTGGCTCCCTGGTTTCTCCCCAGCCTCTCTACTGTCACTTGTAATTGCAGCAGGACTTGTGAATCAGCAGCCAGAATAGTAATAAGTTATTTTGCCATGTGCTGGCAGTTGCACCTCCTCACTATGATGATTTACTACGCTGCCTGCTGACCTGCAGGGACCACCATCTTGTGAGCTCTTTTTAAGCTTATTCAATTGCCTTCCTAAACATTAATACTGTCCAATTACAAGAGGCATGAGCTTACTGATACAGGCAGGCAGTGTTCCCAGAGCACTGCATCTGTCCCTGCAAACAAGTCAAAAAATCTGCACCCTCGTCAAGAAGTTCTACATTTTATTTCTTTTAAAGCAGCAGAAAATGCATAGTCAGTAGAAACAAATGTAACAGGCAAGGAAAATAAGACAGACTAAAATAAAGTTGAAGCACAGCTCCAGAAAAATAACTGTAGACATAATGATTTTATACATTTTTACATATAGATATAAATAGGTAAGTAACAAAATTAGGTATTAGAATAAACTAATCTAAAAAAGATACAAATGCAGTCTTAAGAAAGCACTCAATATGGAGTCAGCCATTAAATTAAGCCTCAGCCTGTAAAGGATTACTGAACATTTAGCTACAAAGTCTTGCCTTGTTCAGAATTTTGGAGGGTCTAAGAAATTCTGGTGGAGAATAAAACCTGCACTTATTGGAGACTTTCAAAATTTTAATTCTTTATACCTCAGAAGAAAATACAAACAATTCAGAATTATTGCAAGAGCAACACCTGAGGCTAAGGTTCCCCCAGCTGGGTATAGAAAGTCACAGAAGACTAGGCTGCCAAAAAACCACACATCCCCAGGTAAACTGCCAAGCCACTGACGACAGTGCTTGCCCAGCTTTCATCAGGATCTGAGAGATGTGGAAACATCTCTAACACATTTCCATTCCAGCAAATCAGCAAATTCAGAAGAAAAAGAGTTTTGTTGGAACATCTCCCAACCAGCTTGATCTGCCAAGTCCAGGACACGTTACAGATTGGTGCAGAGCAGAGCATCTTGATACAGATGGTGCCAATGGGCACAAGCAGCCCAGGTGAGGTTTGGGTGCCCTGTGGACACCTCAGCAGCACACTGCGCTCAAGGAAAGCAGCACTACCTCAAACACCCTGCTCCAGACCAGGGCTGGCTTGCCCTTAGCCAAAGCAGCAGTACCCAATGCCTGTGTGCACTGACCACAGAGATGCACTTCCATGAACAGGCTGGAAAAATTACACAAAAGTAAATTACAAGAAAGGAGGCACGGGTTAATATTGACAAGCAATTTGCTGTATTCTTCACGAAATAAACTTTCATACAAATGGTTGGTCCACATGGAGTATTCATTCCCTGCTACAGCCTAAGCACAGGCTTCAGGGACAGGCACAGCCCCAGCCTGAAGGCAAAGGGACGCTGCCAGTCTGCACCACTGGCACCCTGCCACTGGCGCCTGGGTGATCCTGCACTGGTTTAGGTCACTGATATTTGCTGCAGTGAAATCCTGGACAGAAATCTGGGCGCACACAGGCTCTGTGAAGTTCGTTAGCCTTCTCAGCCACACAGAAGGCTGTGCGTGACCAGGGGACATTTATTATTTACCAGGCGCATGATGTCAGGCAGACTGCTTGCAGTTTTCTTATCAAGTGACAGATGTCCAGGTAAACTAAGGACCAGAGTTGTCTTCTCCCTGTTCCAGGCTGGAGGAGAGACACACTCTGCAGTGCCCTGGGGAAAGCAGTGAGGGAAGGGAGGAGTGACCTGAAGTTCCTGAACTAAACCTGGCAGTGCTGGCCTGTATTTCTCCTTCCCAGCTGTAATCCCTGCAAGAAGAACACTATCTTTGCCCAGCTCCAAGAGGCACCCTCAGCCAGTCACTGATCCTGGGGTGCTCTCACAGTGCAAACAGCAAGGAGCTCATCACTCAGCTCAGGAGGTGACAATACTGTCACCCTTTCCAGGGTGGTTGCCACTTTTCTGTTCAGCTGACAGGTCTCTCAGGCACTGGTGCCCTGCCTGCTGAGCTCCAAGGGCTCTATATCAAGTCTTCAGTGCACTGCCTTGCACAATAAGCTGCCAGCCCACCTCTTCCCAGTGCAAGCCAAAAGAAGCTGCTGGGACCCCCTCCTCCCTCCAAGCTGCCAAGGACAGCCAGCAGGAACACGGCAAAACAGAGAGGGAGTATTATACTGAGCAGCTCATGAGGTGCCAAGATGCAAGGGGTAGAAACCCTGCTGTCACTGACATGGGAGATGCAGAAAGCACACTGTAAATCCATGCTCCACGGTCACCACAGGTGTGGGAGCCAAGGTGCTTCTTCTCCACCCATCACTACTGCAGTGATGCAGCTGCATTGCTGCGATGCTGTTCGCCTCTGAGCTCTGTGCCTGGCCATGACACAGCATCGGCACAGCCACGATGCATAGCTGCTGTCTCCCCTGCAGCTCCATTTTACAGGCACTCTGGCCCCTCCCGGCTCAGCCCACTGCCGGGTATGATACAGCCATTCCTACCGCTTCCAGCCCTTCGCCTTCAAACCCTGCACACTGCTTCACCGGGGATCTTTTCCTAATCACAGTCTAGCTTCTCCTGCTTAACCTGGCAGCAAAGCTGCAGAGCTTAGTCTGTGACATGACAGCAATTTTCATGGCAGCAGAAGGAGATGCCACAAACTCAGCTCGTTTGCTGCAGGAGGAGGGGCTGGCTGCTCAGACTGGAGGCGGCGGCTGTCGCTCCCTCACAACTATTGTTTCCACTACAGCAAGAGCAACATGAAACATCTGTAAGCTGGTGACTGGCACACTTTGTACAAACTGCCTGTTTTGCTGGGGTTTGAATCAGCTTGGCTCAGCTCTTGTGAAGCATGCCCACATTTTCATGCATACCAATGGCAAAAGGCCAGCAGAGAGAAGCAGATCTGACCAACCTTCCAGACCACAAGCCTGAGCCCTGCCATGGTCCCCAGTGCTGCACCGGGCTCTGCACAAGTACAACTGAAACCAAATTCCCTTGGGTGGAAAATCACTTTGCTCCGGATTACTCAAAATTACAAACCAAATGTTAGAGCAGGAACAGTTGCAAAGAAATTTAAAATTAGCCTTTTCCATTCACCCACTCCCCTCAGAGCTACAGATATCTAAAAATACACAACAAAATTCAAATAGTTTTTAGACATGCAGTTCTCAAATCTGCTTCTTGGGACTCCCAAAAAACACAGTAACAGAAAAAATAAAACTGCCGTAAGATTTACTAAACATTATTTCAAATTGGTGCAGCATGTCAAAATACAGTGCAGCACAAGCTATAAGAATCCACACACATCTCTACAGTATCAACACCAATGCACTGCACCTGCAGGAACCTTTCAGAGAAAACCACACCTCTGTGATACAAGATGGAGTTAAAAAAAAAAAAAAGAATTTTCCATTATGTATTGTAGCCACATAAAAAGACTCCAAGAGATTCCAAGAGTAGTGTTTTCATCAAATAGCGGCATCTGTAAAGAGTGCAATTCCAATATATGGTGTTACATTCTTGTTTTTCTTCCACAAATGGAATGTCTACCTATTACATCTTCATCTCTAAACCAAGTAAACAACATATTTTTAACTATTTACGGTTTACTTTACAATTTATATACAATTAACTTTAGATAACATACTCAGCATACAGGTCTAAGTGCTGCTTCACTCTTGGTTTGGACCTTACAATTGCTGCATTGCAGCTTTTGCCAACCAAAAAAGTCTTTGCAACACTCAAACCCAGATTTTCCAGGCCTAGAGGATAAAGAAACACTCAGCAGTGATTTCACCTTCAGCGTAATTGTAAGGGCTTATTAGAATATAACATTGTCCTTGCATCTCCAGAGCAACAATGGCTGTTTTCTCTAAAACCCAGATTTGTCAAGAGCCCTGAACATGACTAAGGATTTTATGCTAAATAGCCATTTGAAAACAGTTTACATTCCAAATCCACCTGTATTTAAGTTCTCTGTCTATAAAGGCACGTGGTTTAAAAGACATCAGATGAAATGCAATAGACATAAAAAGGCGTTAAGCTATGTTATCACACTTGCAGCCAAGACATTACTTTTTTAGCATTTGAGAGGCAGAATTCTTTGTTACTAAGGCTTTAAAAAGTCCACTGAGAGTTACAAAAGACACAGAATTCAGTTTAGAGGGAAGGTACAAGAAACACGAGCTGATTTGTGTTCTCCTTGATTCTCTAAACCTTCAAAAGAAGACTATTTGCAAGGAAGCAGTTTCTCAAAGGCTGAAGACCCACTGGCAAACAGTGGAAGGAGACACTTGGAGCTCCTCTGCGCTTCCAATCATTCCTTCTTGCAGACTTATTTCCCACAATATACAAGAGATTTCTTTCTTTTGTGTGTGTGGATATATTTGGCTGTCTTTTGTCAGAGCTGGTCAGATTCAGACCAAGCTGTGATACAACACAGTTAAATTACCTCGCTTTTAGCAAAATACTTACAAATAAGGAACATTTTTAAACTTAACGGCAAAAGAAGAAAGATGTCCTTCCCAAGAGGAATGTATGCTTAAAATCCTTTCATAAGGCTCAAAGAGCTGTAAATGGGGTTTCATGAAGTACTCTCTGCTTATAGAAGATCTGCTTTTAATCAGCGGTATCCCTCCTTTTGACTTCCACGTCTAGATTACCCTCCATAGGAAGTGGCTTTTAGCTAGGGTGAACCCTGAATCAACTCTGGGAATTCCTTGTAAAGCAATCCATCCTTGAGGCATCATTTCCGATGGCCACTAATGGAGAATCCTGCTTTTAAGGTTCTTGTCTTAACAGACGCACTGGAGTATATGGCAATTAATTTAGGAAGGATTATGTTGATTGTAGTAATGCTGTATCTTGGTCCGTAGCCAATGTATTCATTCATCTTTATTCATTTAAAAGATCTGATGTTCTTTTGTTTCCCCTTTCGAGACCTGGCTTCCTATTCAGCTGGCAGTTTCATTGCTTAATCACCCACTCCAAAAGGGCTACTCCTACAGCTACCAACTCCATGGGGATTTCTTCACTGTAAATGCCATCTTCGCTTTGCTTTTAGAAGGGAAGCAAAACGAACATCTTCTTGATGACAATATTCATCGACATCAGCAGCGGTTTCACCTAAGTAGGGGCTGGAGGGTTGAAACCATTGCATCATGTGTTGCTGTACCCATTCCTTGGGTTACACACAGGTTACGTTAATTAGAGGGGATCTCAAAATCCCAGGAAGCGATTCATAGGAAAGCTTAAACTTGCGAAGAAAATAACAGTCATTTACAGCACGGCTGGCTTCTCTGTGCCACTGAAATGAAGACGTGTTTTATCTAAGTTCTACTCAGAAACCTACATCAGGTTACTGGGACATATCTGTCTTGGCACCAATCACAGTCAAAATCCAACTAAGACCATATGGAATCCCTTCTCTGACAGAGGAGGTGGATGCAAGGGAAACAGAATAGCAGAAAATGCTTTTAATATGATGTTAGCAATGATAATTCATGACCAACTAAATGCAGTGGATACAATGCACATTGTTTGCACTCTTTGTGTTGTCATGTTGCCTCACACACCCGCTTTTTTCTGCCAGTGAGAGCAAGCGGTGATGCTTGCTGCCTCACCTCACAGTAGTGTCAGCCCTGGTTCCCCTTCCACAGCCTCTGAGCACTTCCTACTCCCTTAGCCAGCCACCTGCACTTACTTGGGTCCTCACTTTACACACAGGAGATTTTACACTGAGTGTAAACTTCACTGAAGTCAGCAGGGAAATTTATTCATTAACAATAGCTGATGCCTTAAAACTCATTAGGACATGCACTACAGATGAAAACTTTTGTCTTGTGAAAAGCAAACATAATCCCAAAGTATGTCTACTTCAGGAGACAAGGCCATCATCTTTACATTTAGCAAGATTAGAAACCTGCAAATTATTTTGCTGCTCATCTCTATTTCTTCTTTCTCATACATACAAAAGCATTTATCTCTCTCATATGTACAAAACCCAAGTTTATCTCAACTAACTCGCAAACACTTCACAAGCAAGTGGGCTCTCCTGGCTCCTGCAAAGGAAAATGGAAGTTTCAAGCTTTTACCACTTAAATAATTCTTCATTCTGAAAGAAATGGCAGTGGAACAGACAACAGATCCTGATCTCTCATCAGGAAAGTGGTTCATTGGCAGTGGTTGCTCTCAGCACTTGTAAGAAGACTCAGACAACCACCTCACTGCACCAGATGTCTTCCTAGACAGCCACTGTGCCCTTTCCAAACCTGCCCAGTTTCCAGCAAAGCATAGCTCAGTTCCCTGTGGTGGCATCAGCTACAGGGATGAAAACACTGATGCCCTGCTGAGGGCACTGACTGATGAACTTGCTGTGGCAGTTAAAGGAATCACTGCCCCAAACCCTTCTTTCTGTCCCTCTGCCAAAGGTTTCAGTCTCCATAGAAATGTCCCCAGAAGGACCTACTCTGAATGTAATTTAAGTCACCACATGGAACTGGCTTGAACATTGTGGCCACTTTTTCTCCCATAGAAAAAAGGAAGAGATGTGTCACAGAATCATGGAAATGGTGGTTGGAAGTCCAAAAACTTATACTGAAGCAGCTCAAGCATCTCCAGAGCTGCCAGGCTGAAGTCCAGTCCACTACACAATGTGAAGTCACTACATGTATGTTCACTGACAGATGAGTAAACTGAGAGGGAGCAAGTCTGTTAAAAAGACACACATTACATGTGGAAACATGTAATTCTGAGGATTAAGCAAATGTTCAAGAGTAAGAAGGCATCCAGAAGTCCAAGGCCTTGGTGTTTTAAAGCAGGACAAAAAGCACTGTCTAAATCAGCCAAAATCTTGCACCAATCCAGCACTCAGTAGGCTTTTCAAACACCTGTGGCAAGTGACACAGCAATCCCAGTGTAGCTTCATACTGCTGAACAAAGGTGGGTGGTAAAAAAGCATGGTCAGGGGAGATACGGAATAGATCCAAACCTAGATGAGGACATTGGTCCACCATGCCAGGTACTCATCATGTCTGGCACCTTTAGGACATGTCCTCCCTGGTGCCCAAAATCAATTTGCTGGCAGGTCTCACACTGCTGTCATCTCACACCAGAGCACCACACACTACGCCAGTACTTTGTTCAGACCAAACAGAAAGTTTCCATCTTGAACCAGTGTGTCACAGCAGTAGAAATCCAGATGAATGTATTTTTTCTCCCTCAAAGTATTCTGTTATCTTCAGTTGAAGCCTACGTACTTCTCCTCTCTTCGTATCAATTCTAAAGGTAACAACTAAAATTATTCTCTGTGCCCACTCCTCTGAATTTCTTCAGTTGCTCCATTTTTCTGCATGTTTTTTTTTTCTCAAGTTGTGCCAAATCATCTCTTTTCTTGTTATGCTTAGTAGTGAGATCCTTCCTCTGTAACACCACATTTTTGAGCTCTGTCTCCCTGTGCCTTACAGTCTGTCAACTCAGGACCAGCAGTGCCTTTCCCCATTCATATGCCAACCTCTGGACCATTCCCAGAAAGATGATTCCCTTTTTTTTCCAAAGGCACCATTCTTCTCTCACAAATGCCTCCTTGCATTTGCTTTGGTGACTAGCTATTCTGCCTTTGCTCAGTAGAATTGTGTTCACACCTCCTCTTCACTGAGCTCACACAGATTATGTTTTAATGGGTGCAGTTGCTGCTGGAACAAACACGTCCTGTCACAGGCATTTTACATGCCACATGCCTTTTTTAAACTGTGCTGCAATTTTGAGTTGATCTAAGCTCAGGCGTTGCTTGAAAATTGCCAACCACTACCAGAACATAGAAGCCAAAATAATTTGTAACAGGTATTTCTGTGTCATCATCTCCACTGATTCCCTGTAATATGCTGCACAAGAGGAGTATAATAGTGATGTTAAAAGCAGTGGGCTGAGGGGTATATCCTGGAAAATCTGGTCTGCATGAGAACATCCTGCACAACCGAAGCACAAAAGATTGCCACCTCATGCAGAAAAACACCTCAGCAATGGATGTGGTGGCTGTCCATATTACCCAGGCTGAGAAATGTGCTCTGCTCTTTTGGCCACCCTTACATTATGTACACCCTGCTCCATCCCCAGCTAACACTCCTGAACCAGTGGTTCAAGACCCACCTGCCAAGGACTTCAACACAGTGCAGCGGACATGACTGAAGTGCTTACACTTACTGGTTCAATGCATTTCTGTTTTACACCACCAGACTGGTCTGGTGCTTCAAATACAGAGGTCCTTCTCTTCCCACAGCAGTCACACAAAAGGGCCCAGTTTCTCCAGTCTGACTCACAACTGAATGGCACCTTACACTGGCGCAGCGCTGGTGCTCCACTAACAGCAAGCCTGGATGCTGCATGAGATGCATAACGGGCAGCAGGAGAGTCGAAAATGAGATAAAATGCAAGAAGCATGAATTTTCACAAGCTGAAATGGAAAGAAGAAAAAGGCAGATGAAATGAAAAAAACCATCTGCAGATCGGTAAATGAGAGTAGGGAGATGTTCAGTGCCAAAGGGGGCTGTCTGCAACAGTGTCTTTGCCACAAGCAGTGAGAGAAAGGAAAGCAGGAATAAAGCTGCTCCAGGGAAAAGAGGTGCAGGGGGTATCAGTCAGGCCCTGCTGCCTGAAGGAGTCAGGAGGCCAGGCACAGACAGACTAAGCACAAGGAGGAAGTTATGCCCATGCGCACCAAGAGCAGTAACCCAGAAAGGATAACACGGGGTCGTCTCCCCAAGAGTGGTAATGCTTCCACACTGATCAGAGGTGAAACCAGCTTCTGCCTCTTCCTTCACAGTTCCTGATGCTGCAGACCTGATCCCAAAGGGAAGTTTTGGCTAGGTACTGACTGCTGGCAGCACCTGTGGCTGGATGATGTGACTGGGTGGTTTTTGTGCACTCAGGACAGCTCCTGCCCCATGCAAGGAACACAGGCTTGGTACTGTGGAAAATCCACAGCAAAGTATCAGCACCCAGGACATTGTCAGAAAATAGTTTCTCACTTCTCCAATGAATCCATGAGCGGGTGTAGCTCCAAAAAGGAGTGTGAGTGGGGGGAAATGTTAAGAACGGTAACATATGACATTTTTATATGATTTCATCATCACTGTTGTTGCATGCTTCTACAGAGCCATCACATTTCCTTAGGGCCCAGAAGACTTGAAGCTACAATGTATTCCCTTAGTGGCAGGATGAAACATCTAATTTACCACACTGGAAAGGGGCTCCAGAAGATGCACACAGATAGATCCTGTGGGTTCTTGTGGCACAGGCAGCGCATACAAGGTCCTAAACAAAGTACCTGATTTGCTTCTCCTTTTGCTGGAGGAGAAGAAAGGCCAGAAGTGTAGAAAAAAACCCCAAAACAGTCCAGCCCTGATGGCTGCCAACTTCACTAATGTTAATTTATGCCTTTGATTTGGTCACAAAACTCAACAGTAATGTTAATGAATATTCATTTATAGAAGCTTCAGCACATCCCATTTCAAAGAGAAAAGGCTGAGGTTTGGGCTTTCTTTTTCCCAGCAATCCTCTCCCCAGCACAGAGAACATTTGTGAGAAGTGATGTAATTAAAAGAAACTGTTGATTCTACGGCAAAAACTTATAATTCTTCCAGTTTCTCATTCTACTCCAAACTGGAGAGCAAAGAACTAGCTATGGGTGGGAACCTGTTACACCGCAGCTTCAAATGAAGATTGAGCCATGCACAAAGCACCTGACATTCATCCAGAGGGTAACCGGGGCATCCCCCAGCCCAGATATGCCCTGAATAACTGCAAGCTACACAACGCAATGAGGAACAAGGCAAGAGGAGCCACCACCCAAAAAACCACTGCAGCACCCAGGTTAAGCCTTGGCCAGCAGGAACTGCTGCCTGTTGATAGTGGAAACCTGCATAAATGCA
>VYZQ01005205.1:77546-90617 GCA_013400655.1 Mystacornis crossleyi
GAAGCAGACCCAGCCCCCGGGCAGGGGGGCTGGCGCTGTCCCTGCCGCAGCAGCTGCTGCCCGCGGGGGTGGTGGCGGCTCTGCTCCGCCCCGCCGCCCCCGGCTGCCGCTCCCCCGCTGCGGCGGCGCCCGACCCCTTCGCACGCCGCGGGGGCAGCGGGGTGTAGGCAGGGGGCTACAGCCTGGGGGCTACAGGCAGCGGGCTACAGGCAGCGGGCTACAGGCAGCGGGCGCCGGCCCTGACACGGAAGTGATCGCGCCGAGCGCTGCCTGAGCCGCCGGCCCCGCCAGCAGGGATGGGGCGCCGGCTCCGCGGGCCTGGGCATGCGGCCCGCGGCCCTAAGTGTCGGCCTATCCGGCCCGCCGCCCTGAGTGTCGGCCGAGCCGGCCCGCCGAGCCCCGCGGAAGGCAGGGAGCCGGGCGTGTCCCCGCGGATGCCCCTCGGAGCGGCTGGAGCGCAGCTCACCCCCCGGAGCTGTCCCTTCAGCACCCAGGAGGCTCCCGGGCCGGCCGCTCGGGCCGGTGCTTGCCTGGCTTGGCCGTGGCAAAAAGAGGCAAACCAAGGAGGGCTTCGTTTCACTGTGAGGGATCCAAGTTCCCAAAACCAAGATCAGGAGGGGTGGAGAGTGTTCTCCCCTCAGCTCTCTGCTCCCCTCAGGTCTCTGCACAGCCCCCTTCAGAAAGTCCATCGTTACAGCCCTACCTGTCTTACAGTGCCTGAGATCATCCACTGAATTCGTAAGTCCTCGGACACTCCTCTCCTGCACATGCAGCCAATCTGTGGCAATTGTCACAGGCTTTGACTACGCCAGTAGTTACATAAGAGACATCTTCTGTTGCTCTGAAATAATATATTGCAACAAACTGGTCTGAGATTGATTATGTGACTAAGCAAATTTGAAGCAGCGGATCAATCACAGGGCCTGTTTACTGCTCATATACAATGTGCTGTTTGAATACAAGCACAACCACACAGCACTGTTGCCTGTGGTCCACAGGCATACCTGGTGGTCCCAGCACAAGAAAAATTGCAAGTTACTAATTGCAAATCAGGAAAAGTGGGAGGTTAAAGAGAGAGGTCCTTGGGATTTCAACAGAAACAAGTCCAGATAACCATCCTACTCATTAACAACTACCCATGGACTCAAACCATCTGAAAAAGCAGTGATATGACATACCTGAGCAATACCAAAATGCATCCAAAGAAAACATCTTTCTTTTCTGCATTTATAATGCACTGGGACCTGCTGTCTTGAATGCTGTGTGTGCATTCAGCACTATGGGTGTTGTTCACATGAGGGGAGTTAGGAAGCTACTCAAAATTTCATTTATTATGGTTATCAGCACACTGATTTTAGTCAGCTGACATTTCTGAGCATATATTGCCCAGGATTCCACGGCTCACTTAATAAACCACATTTCCACATTAACACATGAATATCATATGGAGGTTTCACTGGGGCATGTGAAAAAAAATAAGTATAGCTTGTAGGACATTGCTTTGTTTCTTCCTTAAAGTCTTCTCTTGTATGGGTAAATATTGATTTTTTTTTTTGTTGTTCCTTATGGTAACATTGAGATTTATTGATCATGTTAAAAAAAAAGTCAATTTGTTCCTCCACAGGACACCAAGCCTTGACAGCTAGTGCAATATGCAGGTGGTACATGAAGTGTGATGTGTGACCTGTCTGTCTTCGCAAGTGTTGGAAAAATATTCATTTTATGAGTTATCTCTTTGCAATCAAGAGATTAATTTGAACTTCCAGAATAAAAAATTCTGAAGGTCCCATAGCAGGTCCAGTATGTTGCACAGTGCATACATCTGCTAAATGAAGAGCATCTTTTATTTATCACGCATAAAGCTAAGAAAGATGGACTTTGTTTACACTTGGGATCTAGTTAGATAACACTGCTCAGGTTTCTAGAGCATTCAGGGATTTTAAGTAAAAAAAAAATAATAATGCTATTTTTTAAAGTATTAAGCCATGAGATTCATATTAATTCTGATACATAAGGAGATCACAAGACTCAGAGAACATGTCAGATCAATGCTTTAGAAAACAGTATTAAACTTTCTAGTTAGAAATAAGCATAAAATAATACCAGTCTGGTTTTGCTTTTAAATGTTTTCAAGTTTTTTCATACCATAGCCCTTATTAAAAACTATTCTCAGTCACCAGATTCCTTTGTTCAGTAAGAGATAAAATTGCAGTTTTAGGTGCTACAGAAGCAGACCCAATCACATCCTAATACCCCAACATCCTCTGAGTTTGCCTAAAAACAAGTATGCAGCTTTGGAGAAATATATTGATTCGGTATAGTCTCTTGCAGATAGTGTAGTCATCCTGTTTTGACATTGCTTGATGAAAAGAGGACTGAACTTGATTGAAAGTGCACTCTCTTCCTATAGGACCTTTTTTCCAAATAGACTAGATGAGTGATAGCAGAAAACCTAGGGATATACTTGCTTCACACAAAACCTACAGTTTTCTTTTTTGTCTTGCTGGACCAAAGCCCAGCAAGAAGGGTATCACATACCTGCTTGGCTTCGGGTGTAGCTGAGCTCTTCATGCAACATCGTGAACATCATGAGCTAGAACAGGACTTCCTTGGTGCAGGGCCTTAGAGAATATGCAATGTATATTTTGCACCTATTTTTTGCTATTGCGCATTTTACAACAGAATCATCAGACAAAAAAGGCATGAACGGTCCAAAGGGAATGCATGTGTGAGACATGAGTTCTCCTTCTTCCAGAAGAGTGACTGGAGTTGCCAAGTCACTGAGTCAGTCTCCTTCTCTGCTCTGTGGGACTGCTGTATCTCTGCCAGCAGTGTCCTCCTCCCCCCACAAAACCCCATCCCATGGATTGGTGATTTGAACTGTCCCCTGACATCTAGGAACTGTGAATCCAAAACAGAACTACGAGCTGGGGAAAGCTCAGGTTACCCACTTCGCAAGCAGTGATACAGCCCATACTATTCTGCCAATTCATATTAATTCCACTGACTCAGCAGAAGCTGAATGGCAGCTCCTCCACAAAGAGGAGCAAGAGCTCGGCTGTAGCAGTTTCCTTACTCTTAGAAGATCAGGTGGCCCCTTCCTCAAAACTGAGACTTCCTGCGTTGCTATCCATGGGTACAGTTGTATATAAAACTGTATTTCAGAAGCTCTGTCACCATTTTAAAGTTAAAATAATAAAATTATAATGTTTTTAATTTAAAATATGCATACATTTAATATACAAAATTATACAAATTATACATTTAGCTAACATAGAAAAATACATCTTGTTAACAAGATAAAATGTCAGCATATCTTACATAATTTGTGAGAGTTACAAATCTGTGATCATCAAGTAGACTTTGTGACTTCATTACAATTCTGTATCCTCCTAGTTACACTGAATATTAATACATATGTACAGTTGATATCAATGGCAAACGTCTTAGAGCGGAAATCTTTGCTGAAGAGTTATCCAGAAGGTATTAATGAAACAGTTAAAATATGAGTGGCCTCTTTTACACTATTGAAGCTTCTCACATAGCCGAAACTAATGTGACACCCAGTGACAGGGTGGTCATGGGTCAGAGTTTAAACTTTTTGCATTTATTTACAAACACCCCTCCCTCCCCAGTCCAACTGGTACACCTGCTTAATAAGTATCACACCATAAATCCCAGCCTTTTTGTGCATTCTTTGGTACCTATTCAAATGGATCCCAATTTGTGGCCCTAACAAATGCTCTTCATGACTCCTGGTTACCACTCCTCTGTTGGCTTTACAAAAGTGCTAAATAGCTGTACAGCACTAGAGCTCAAAAGGCAAGACCTCCATACATTATTCATCCCAGATTACTCATAAATTCCTCAGGAGGTGGGGAAATATTTTTGTTTCAGTCAACAAATGTGTGCAGCAAGTCTTCACTCCTTATTTAATTTACATGGTTTCCTTTCTCAAGTTCCAAACAAAAGATAGAAGTATAATTTATAAATAAGCTATAAAAATCGGTTCCATGCTGGGCCTTGTCTTACACACTGTGAGCCACGTAATGATTTTCTTTTAACTATTTACACATTCTTTAAAACTTGCTTGTCATCACAGGGAGCAAAACAGAAGACCACCACCAGTCTGATTTTCAGGCCTTGATTTTTTTTCCTCTTTTTTTTTTTTTTAGCTCTGTACCAACAAATTGCTCTTAATTCCTAGAAGATAAAATTCACTCATGAGCTAAAAGCTTATTCAGCTTTTCCTAAGAGATGCTTAGGGCCATCAGTGAGCACACAGGCTTTTTTGGCACTGGAGTGGCAACTGTTAGTTGCATTTTCCCTGTTTTTCAAAAAGACCACAGTGCAGAGAGTAGAGAAATGTAGTTGTTTGGCATCGATTAGTGCACACTGCGCAGTAACCTCTCACATTGGAATTTACATTTGCATATTCATATTCCCATAGCAAGAGTCTACATTACACAGAGAAACAATAGTGAACAGAGATTTATACCACAGATCCCAGCAACTCCAAATCAAGGCGGGTCTCCAAAACTACTAATCTCTCTTTTCCTCTCCTACAACATTAAAGAGAACATGATGCCCACACATCTACCACATGTGAGAATTTCTTAAGTCAAGTAGAAGCAAGCATGAAATCTTGGTCCCAAGAAAGCCAGTGGAAATTTGCCAGTCACTTCAATGATACAAACATTTAATCCAGTATATTTAATCCAGTATATTTAAACTTTCTTCTTTTTTTCACCCCTTTTTTTCTGCCTTTAACTGCAACTTGCAGCTTTCCTAGTATGCATGGATCCCAATGGTAGAATTTAAGTTAGCTATATTTTTAGAACACATCTTATACAAGAAATAGTATACCCTCTTTCCTAACATTTCTACAGGTGCAAAAATTCCTGTCCATAATCCCATGGCTACTGATTTCTAATGCAAATATATTTGGAGCCAAAGGCACAATATATTTTAAAGGAATTCTGCTAAAGCGGGAAAGAGGTTTGAACAAGTTTCTGTAATCCTAGGGTCTGTTAGCCCTCTGCCTCCTTAAGGCACTAAAGGATTTCCAAAGGATTAGTGGCAAAACCCAGCATGTACATGTCCCTCCCTCCACCCCATAACCACAGTAAATTCAAATATTAAAAACCTTCATCTGCAAGTGAGAAATACAGGTAGATCTATGAAACACAAAAATCAGAGTTTCCACTTTTCAAAAGGCCACAAGGACAAACATCAGCCATGCCTTAGCAGACGGTTTATCCTGGGAACTCTGCTGTGTATGTGACACATTTCCCAGCAACTGCATTATTCTGTATGTAATATGATTATCACGCCACAGTCAATCATTGTACTTGCAGCATTTGCGATCCATAGTGGTGTGAAGAACAGAATTTGAGATTTAAAGGTTGCTGAAGGGGCAACGTATAAGCTGTATTTCCAATATCCTCCAATGCTCTATACAGTAAAGTATACATAAATAAGTGAACTGCCAAAGAAACCATATTTTCCATGTAACACTGCCCATCTTCTCTATTTAGGTTGACGGAAGAAGATTGCATTTACTTACAGAACTTAGCAGCATCTTAATTTTGACCAAAGAATTTGTCCAAAACAATACTGTGCATATAAAGCAATCAGAACAAAGCACCCAATTTTTCATTCTCTGAAGGTTTACCACGAAATGGAAATACATGTAAAGCATGTGCTGGCACCTCTACCAGAGATACCACATTAAACAAGTTAATTTCTGCTTTGTGAAAGAAAATCAAACTCTCTAACAAGTAGACAACATTTTTCACCGTAAGGCAACTAGAAAATAATAGCTAGGCTCTCTGTCTTAGCTAGCAATCTCATAGTAAAAGTTTACTGCTTTCCTACAATGATTTGAGGCAAAGTTGGGATTTTACTTTCCAATCCTCAGCCACATGAAACACACCCACTGGTCTATCAATGTAATTAATAAACAGACTTTTCCAATATTGGTTGGACAATTTTGGTATGAGGAGGTGGTAGAATTTCAAAGAGATCGATGTGGTACAAACCACAAAGAATGAAGAGTGCTCTACATTCCTTGCACTAATTGTTCTAAAATGAAACCAAAAGGCAGAAAGCTTAAGAGGTTACAAAATGGACAGCTTCATTATCAATATTTATAATTTATGGTGGGAGATTTTGCATAAATACTAGGAAAGAGGCCTGATATTTTAGTTCAACACTTAATTCAGAAGAAAGAAGTAGGGTTTAATTGCCTGAGTGTTGTAGAAATTATGTATGTTTTCAGGTGGATAGTATATGCAAATGGTAGAAACCTACACATATGTCATTTCTTTATTTTAGGAACTTGTAGTTAAGCTTCACTTGTTACCATGACAACATGTCATCTTGTTACTAATTGTAATCTAGAAATGCACATTACATTAATCTGATTTGGGATTCCATGGTTTCTTCTTCTTCTGCTTCTTTTCAAAGGATGTCTGTAATTACTGGGCAACTACGTATTGTAGAGACAGCACATCCTAGCAATTAGCTCAACATTAAAAAAAGAAAAAAGGGAAATACAAGTCATAAAACAGTTATCAAAATTGAAAGTGCATCACAATGTAAGAGACAGTTTGAGAGCAGCTGCTGTCGTTCAGGTCAGCATAAGTATTGCCACTGACTCCACAGTGCTGTGTGCCTTTTGTTACAGAAGGGATGGAGGCACCCACAGGACCCTTTATGTACAGGTCTGGTGCCTGCATTCCCATCTCCCTGCCTTCCCAAATGTAACTCAGAGATGAATAATAGGGGTTGTGGTGTGTCATTTGTATTGTGCGGCATGGCTGCACAATGTGTTTACATCACATGTGCTACTACCAACCAGAGTGCACAAACCAACTTATTTCAGGAAAAGCATGTGTGCCTGCAAGTGCTTTGTCTGAACGTTAAATTCAGTGTGGCCCATCCATGTGGTTGAAATGCTCAGAGTATTAGGATGGAGCACTTTGATGTTCCAAGTGCCTCTCAGTGCACATGAAGATCATTCTCAGTTCCAATTTACCCTTGTAAAAATGCCATTCTGTCTCATTTGCTAAACAGTTTGTACCCTCAGGTATCACATTCTCAGATATACTAAACATCCCAGCTCAGATCAAAGGCTCTTTCAGGAATGCTCAAAGCCACACGAGGCTGAAGATATTACATACCCACATGAGCAGACCCATGAAGATAGAGATTGTGCTTAACTTGGCAATTGCTTCAAAATGCAAATGCTGAGATCCCAAGAAAACAAAACAAAACAAAACTCAGACTCAAACATCTATTGGCCTGCATGGCCAGCTTCCACTACAGGAGGTGGCTAAAATGCTGCAGATGGTAACTTAGGGAAACTTCTTGCTTTTTCCCATAACGTAGCAGCTGCAGTCACCTCCAGGCCAAAGCATATTTCATCAGTCCTTCAGAGCTCTACTGCTTCGTCTGTGTGACTGATACATTCTTCCCTGGACAAGAGGAAGGAGAAGAAAAAAAAAAAAAAAGGAAGAAAA
The DNA here is from genome assembly GCA_013400655.1 of Mystacornis crossleyi. Classification (NCBI taxonomy): domain Eukaryota; kingdom Metazoa; phylum Chordata; class Aves; order Passeriformes; family Timaliidae; genus Mystacornis; species Mystacornis crossleyi. The sequence goes on from VYZQ01005205.1 coordinate 85,070, forward strand.
AAAAGACAAAAGTGTAAGGTAAGTATCTGTATTTTCACAATTTAAGGAATTGTTTGTTATTCATTCAAGGTCAAAATAAAGCATTTGGCAAGCAGTGTGCCCAGGTGCTTCCATACAAACACAGCATAATGGCAGCACACTGTAGAAACTGAACTGTCCAAAACATATTGAGACATTTTCCCACGATTCACTGATTTAAGGTGAAAAGTACCTTCCATGCTTTTCCCTTTTGCTACTCCTTCTTGTACACAAGAAAAACATCCATTTGTCAATACGGAAACAAGCGTTCCCTGCCATCTTCCCAACACCATCTCATAACCCACTTGGCAGGAATCTACAGAAGTGGACTCATAGATAAAGTTCAACTCATGGAATGACAGCCATCACAAATCCAGCTTTCCAAGTAAGTCCTATTTCTATGACTCTTCTCAGAAAAATATTCACCATTTGCATCCTTCCTCAGATATTAAATTTAAAAGCCTGCAAAACATTATATCAGGCTTTACAATTTCCACTAAGCCTGTCATTAGTACTGTTAAGCATCACCAGTGATGCACTGCTTGCATACTTAACTCTGGCTAAAACTTGATGTCTACTGGAGAAACACACATCTTAGTACAGTGGTAGTACAGGAAATGATAATAGCATACAGAATTTTGTTAAAAATATTAAATTTCAATTATTATTATTATAACAAATGGCTGATGACAGTAATTAACTGTCATTACTAAAATGTGTCCCCGCCACCAACATGCCCCTTCAAGAGAGAAAACTTAAAAACTGGGAAAGAAGAGAGCCTTTATGGCTTGTAATTCAGGATGGAAAGTTTTTTCCAAGCATGCAGAACAGAACTGAAGAAAAATCCTGCAGAGCAAGGCAAAGTAATAAAGGGGAGGTCATTATTTTTGGAGAAGCAGCTAGATGGATTATTGTAGGACACAAAAGCAGTGAGATATGCAAGAGTCAGTCACAGATCCAGGAGAATGCCAGCTGGGCAGGAGGGCATCAAGGATTCCTAGTGATGAGAGGCATTTAGAGCCCTTGCATACTCCCTACTTCAGCTCTCCATCTTGGATCAGAAACTGGTAAATGTTTGCTTTTCATTCAAAACAACACCAGAAGCTTTCTGAAGTCTTCATAAGACATTATACATTAATTCTGCCTCTGCTGTAGGTGCATCCAAACAAATTTGGTTTTGGAATTCATTTAATAAAGTCCAGACTGTACTGCAAACAAAGAAAATCCACTGCAGTTCATTCTTATCTCCAGGCAAAGAAAGGGAACGCTACTAGAGTCTCCATAGATCATCTTCTTTTTGATTAATGTCTTTGTAGCCTAAGTGCAATCAAAACAACCCCCAACAGAACACACTTTCAGCCTTTGCTATCCACACCTTCCAAGGATTTTTCAGGACATCAGGTACTTTTTAATTTTTAATTAATATTACAATTAAATAATATTACAATATGACTAAGTACCAGCAGGGCTGGCCTTGTATTTTGGGATGGTCTGAAATACATCCTCGTCTCTTCTCTTCCAGTCATACATGAAGTCTCTTCTCTGTGATCCCATCACTGTACATAGGCTCTAGGGAGGATCAGGAAGGTGAGTCTCTAGATCCTCCTAAAATTTAGCTTTATTTTAGAAGATAGAGAGGTTTCAATTTTAGTTCCTCAACTGGTTGCTGAGGAGCTAGCCACTGTTACCAGTTGTCAGTTTACTGACTTGTTCAAAAGGAAGAATGTCCCTAAAGTATCAGGGATAGTTGTCATGGAAAACTATGCTTGAAAAAGCTATCACTGCAAACTGGTGTAGCCCGAATAATGGAAATGTAATTCAAACTTCATTGATTCAATGAACTTACACTTTTTTGTACTTTAGTGATCACTTCATTTGTTATCCACCAATTTAAATTTAAACTAAGTTCTCTAATTTTCCAAAATTGGTGTTAAAGGATATTTGTCAAACATCTACTGCTAGACTAAGAGCATTTAGAAATGTAAGTCGTTATTTGCCTAATATTTCCTTCAATTTTTATTATACTTTTCTTGAAACGCTAGCTGCCAATTCTCCTTTCTCATTTTGTCAGACTCTTCACTTTCTCCTTCCCATTCCTTTCATCCTCTTTGTCTGTCCTTGCTCCTTCCTATGTGAATTATTCACTCCCTCCTTTTATTGTCCACCTGAAGTCTTTATGAAACCTTGTGCTCCTCGCAGTCTTATTTCCCTGACAAATTTATCCTCCACCCTTCTCTTAATTATTTTTCTTCATACTACATATCTAAGAAGTGTGGAACATCAACATAAACCACTAGTTAATTGTTTTGTAATTACTCTGGTCAGGGAGGAAGTGTCTCTTGTGAAATGCTTGAGGAAAGTAAGAAATGTCTTCATGATGTTACTTTATCAAAGAAAAATATCGACCAAGCATTTCCAGGGCTCAAGCATAAAGGCGTAGTTTCCAACCATGCACCACAGAGATTAAAAACCAGCTGAGTATCAGTGCTGTACCTAAGAGTTTCAGCATGGGTATTTCTGATGCTCAGAAATTTGCTGGCCTCCCATTCTTTGGCAGGGTTAAAGCACATGGTTGAGCAACGATGCGGAGGCTGGGCTTGTGCTCCTTCACATCACAAGCAAAATCAATTTCAGTCACCAACACAAGGAACTGCTAATGTAGAAGGTCATTAAACAAAACTGATTTCTCTGTGACACTGGAACCTCAAAGGAAACCTTGAAATAAAAGTGATGACTGTGCACTGCTCTCTAAACCAGGACTGAATAATTTCCATCATAGCAAAGATCAGTGATCCATATTCATGCTCTCACTTGATGTCCTCCAATCTTTAACCACCTCTGTGTGCCACCAGCATTTATTTGTTCCAGCTGCTCCTAGTCCTTCACATCTGTACTTGTTCACCCTGTGGTAAGTACCAGGAAACTGTAAGACCACAGGAAAGAACCTCAGGTCATTTAGATCAACCTATTCAAAGCANCAAACAAATTTGGTTTTGGAATTCATTTAATAAAGTCCAGACTGTACTGCAAACAAAGAAAATCCACTGCAGTTCATTCTTATCTCCAGGCAAAGAAAGGGAACGCTACTAGAGTCTCCATAGATCATCTTCTTTTTGATTAATGTCTTTGTAGCCTAAGTGCAATCAAAACAACCCCCAACAGAACACACTTTCAGCCTTTGCTATCCACACCTTCCAAGGACTTTTCAGGACATCAGGTACTTTTTAATTTTTAATTAATATTACAATTAAATAATATTACANTTTGTCAGACTCTTCACTTTCTCCTTCCCATTCCTTTCATCCTCTTTGTCTGTCCTTGCTCCTTCCTATGTGAATTATTCACTCCCTCCTTTTATTGTCCACCTGAAGTCTTTATGAAACCTTGTGCTCCTCGCAGTCTTATTTCCCTGACAAATTTATCCTCCACCCTTCTCTTAATTATTTTTCTTCATACTACATATCTAAGAAGTGTGGAACATCAACATAAACCACTAGTTAATTGTTTTGTAATTACTCTGGTCAGGGAGGAAGTGTCTCTTGTGAAATGCTTGAGGAAAGTAAGAAATGTCTTCATGATGTTACTTTATCAAAGAAAAATATCGACCAAGCATTTCCAGGGCTCAAGCATAAAGGCGTAGTTTCCAACCATGCACCACAGAGATTAAAAACCAGCTGAGTATCAGTGCTGTACCTAAGAGTTTCAGCATGGGTATTTCTGATGCTCAGAAATTTGCTGGCCTCCCATTCTTTGGCAGGGTTAAAGCACATGGTTGAGCAACGATGCGGAGGCTGGGCTTGTGCTCCTTCACATCACAAGCAAAATCAATTTCAGTCACCAACACAAAGAACTGCTAATGTAGAAGGTCATTAAACAAAACTGATTTCTCTGTGACACTGGAACCTCAAAGGAAACCTTGAAATAAAAGTGATGACTGTGCACTGCTCTCTAAACCAGGACTGAATAATTTCCATCATAGCAAAGATCAGTGATCCACATTCATGCTCTCACTTGATGTCCTCCAATCTTTAACCACCTCTGTGTGCCACCAGCATTTATTTGTTCCAGCTGCTCCTAGTCCTTCACATCTGTACTTGTTCACCCTGTGGTAAGTACCAGGAAACTGTAAGACCACAGGAAAGAACCTCAGGTCATTTAGATCAACCTATTCAAAGCAGAGTCAGTTGCAGAGTCAGAGCAGTTTGCACAGGGTTTACCTAATCAAGCTTGAAAAATTCCTGGGATGGAGAACACACAGGCTTCCTGGGCAGCCTGTCCCACTGCTGCACTGTCCTCAAGAGGGAAATGCTTTTCGTATATCCAGACTGAAACTCTCTTGTTTCATCTTATGCCCACTGTGTCTCACCCTCTCACAGTGCCTCACGTTGAAACGCCTGGCTCTGTCTATGGTTCTGTGATTCTCAGTTGCTTCCTCACAGTTTCAGGAAGGCTGTTGTAAGGTGCCCCCAAAGCCAGCTCCTCCCCAGGGTGAACCAGCCTGGACCCCCTGGTCTCTTCTTACAGAACAAATGGTCTGCTCCCTCAAGTATCTAAACTACCATTTTTAAGGAAGCTCAGAGAGCTCATACTGGTGGAACAAAACTAGTGCTGACCACCTCCTAAAGACAGCTGTCCTGCTGAACTCCTCCATTCCAATCAGCTCCCTGGAGAGCTGAGCCCTGTGCCCACTGCAAGGGTCCATGGTCTCCTCCCCCTGCAGAGCACAGATGGAGGAGATCTGTGGGTGGAAGTCATCTTTCTCCCATTAAGAAGGTACAGCAGTAAAAGCCTTGCAAAAACTTTTGGAGTGTGCACCAAAGTCGGAAAGGAACAAGCCAATATAGAGACTTCAAAGACAAACAACATTGGGGCAAGAAGAAAGAAAACTAAGAGCTGCAGGACTGTACACACATTCCTAAAATCTCTATGGCACCTTCAGAGAGTGCCTCTGCTCACTGAGATTGGAAAAATCTTTTCAGATCATTGAGCCCACCTGTAACGAATGCACACAAAAGATTTGATGTTAAATAGTTCCTTCCATTTAGAAGACAAAGACAGTAAAAGGAGGATGTTTACTTTATTTTGGTCGTCTGAAAGAAGACATGAAATATGGTGATACCACCATAAAAACATATTTAAATAATGTCTGATATCTGAAGTGGGTGGTGGACCATCATGCACTCCAACTGCTGCAGTAAGACTTCAGAATATCAGTCAGTGCATATTGGGAACATTTCTGCAGGAGGTAACCCAGCATTAAAGATCTCAAGGCACCAGTACAGAGTGGTTTCTCAGTACCTCAGCCCTGATGTGCAGGGCCAGAAATACCATGTTTCCATTGGTTTGTAGCACTAGAGGTATTCTAGTGCTCACTAAAGTGAGGAAACTGAAAATCAAGGAATTAATAAGATTTCTTTATATCCAACAAAGAAATGCATATTTCTGCTATTTGTGAACAAATATTTGAGGAAGATACTATGCAATGCCTGAAAAGAGTTTCTGCTTTAAGTATAAAAGAAGTACCCTGCTG
>VYZQ01005205.1:109694-128408 GCA_013400655.1 Mystacornis crossleyi
TCTCATTGTTGCAATTGCAATCTGTAGAAAGAATAGTAAAGATAGGCCCTCACAAGTCCAGTAAAAAATCTTGTTATTCCACAGCCATTTTCCAAAAAAACCACTTATTTCAAAGATATGCAGTTGAGATGGCTGATTAAACTGGGTCCATCCCCCTGGTTTCCCAGTATTGTTAAGAGTTCTACCTAATTCCAATCAACCTGCATAATTGACACCAACCCAAAAATCATTGCACCATATGTCAACTTCACACTTCTAACTTTTAGACTTACTTCCCTTTGATATTTTAAGGCTTTTGGCTAAGATTTTTAAAACTCGCCTTCCCTAACCTCCCAGCTATAATTAAATGGCCTGTTTTTATGAAAGTGCTGAGTGTGTCACACCGTCACAGAGGCCTGAATGGTACTTAGTGTTTCTTGGTTTCAGTCTCACACGTCACAAGTTAATCTTCAGAAAGTCTTAACTGCATTTCTTGCAACACTCACATCAAACACCAAGGAAAAATCTTCCTATTCTCCCAGCATAACAGGAAGATCAGAGGTTTTTTTGTCCCAGTATCATTGCATTCCCCTGTGTCTTTGCAAACGAATATCACACGTCTCCAGCTAATTTGACCGTACATAATTTCTTCTCACCTCTTTGCACCCTCCTATGTTCTAAGCCTTTTATTTAAACTGACTTTAAAAAAGGTTTTATTACAGAGGACAGCACACTGGCTAGCAATTAAAATCTATCAACATAATTTCTGCAACCTCAAAATCCTAGCCCGTCTTTCTCATCTCTTGCAGAAAAGGGTCAAATAGTCTCTAAAAACAACACAAAGACAAGGAAAAATATCCACAGATGCATCAAAGGGATAACTGAAACTTCTAAAATTTGTTTTTGTGTTAAAAGTTTCACTCACTTTTGTTGATAAAACTAGCCTAAAATACCGTATCCAAAATATCTGTCCAAAAAGATGCCTAGTAAAAGCCCCTAGAGGTAAAAAGATTGGATTCTTTTCCCCATTCTATCAGGATTTGCACCAACAAATAGCAAAGCTGACATCATCTGCATTTTAAGGTGACTTTGTAGGTCACTCATGAGTCTAATCTGGGGTCTAAAGCACAAGAAAACTTGGTTCGGCTTCTTTCTGATCCCCTTCTTGGAAAATGTTGGAGAAATCCCTCAGGCTCTCTGTGTCTTGGCTGTCACCTTGTAAAAACACTGATGTAACAACTACGCCAATGTTTAAACATCTGCCTAACCCCTCAGTTTATCTACACCTTTAGTGAATTGTCTTCTGCTATTGAAGCTCATGAAATTTTCCTAAACATACATTTAAGTAGTTTTGCTGATATGGCACTGTACTGTACAGAGCACTGCCATCTCTAGGGTGATATTAAAAATATCTGAAGCTATATAATAATGTGTATTTTATTCTCATGAACCAAGTCAGTATTTTCTTAAATCCCAGGCAATCATATTCTGCCTTTGTTAAAAAATCCATGTGGCTCTGTGTCTCCAAATTGAAGCCATTAATCTCTCCTGTTTGTCACCTCCAGATTAAAGCAGTTTTGCAACCAGAGACAGTGTAGTGTGCTCCTGGTGCTGGAACAAAGCTCCCTCTCAGGAGCCTCTACATATGCACAAAGGGTGAGAATTAAATGTTTTATGAAGAGCATCACAAGTAAGAAGGAAATCGTGTATTCCTTCAAGCTTTGATCCTACCTAACTGAACTGCATTTCACTATTGACTTTAACAGGAGCTATTTTGTGCTACTAAAAGCATGCAAGTAAGTTAGCAGCAAATAACTTATTTGTCCCAAGTTACACCAGTTTTTTCAAGATTGTATGATTATGACAACAAAGACCATATGTTCACAACTGTCTGAAAGTATCTGATTATGAAAGTCTGTTTTGTTTTTTTTCTTAGAAAATATTTGCTTTTAAAGGCATTTTGTATTTTGTGAAAAATACATAGAAGAAAGAATTCTTTTCTTAGGCAATTCTTAAATATTTGGTAGCGAGCACTGAAAGCAAGTTTGTCATAATACAACCTGACTTACTGAGACCTTTAGCGAGTACAAAAACAGCTAAAACACAGTTAAAATGTAAAATTACCATTAATATGATGTGTTTTGTCTAACTTAGCAATTGATGACATGCAATAGGAGCAGAGAGAACAGAAAGCTGGTACTAAGGACTCTGTAGACACACTGTACAAGTTCTGATGCTTGATTTTGGAATAGCTTTAGTCTGATCTGATGAACTGAAATCCATCAGCAGCTGGAAAGCATTTTTCAGTATAAATCCACTTAGAAGAAAATAATTTTGCCTACTACACTATTTCATCTTTACTGGAGCAGAGGGAATGAGCAGAGGATTAATTTCAAAAATGTAAACTAAACACTCAGGCCAACACACGCAATCTGAGTGCAATTTAGGGATTAGAATGTGAGTCAAACACTTCTTCAAGAAAAAAAAAAAAGTCGTGTCCATCAGCACTCACAGAATTTTTGCCTTTACCCAAGACAACTAGTTTTCTTCATCATTAGCTTTCTCTTCTATTCACTACAGTATGGTTTTTGCCAAGGCAGTTTTCCATTTTACCTGATGTAGATTGAATGACAGCTCTGTTAAAAACGAGAGGGTGTTAAACTATATTAAAGATCTTCTAAAAATATTAAACTGCATCTGTTGACTCAGCTATCAAATATAATGAGACTAAAGATTTTGTGTGAAAAATTTCAATTTAAGCTTTACAAGCATTAATTAAAAATAAACCAGCAAACATGCAGAATCCACTGTACAACAATAAACACACAAGAATCACTGCTCTTTCATTTAGAAGAGTAAAATTATTTTGCCTTGACTAACATAAGCATAAGTAAGGAAGACACCTGTCTCTTATTAGTCTGGACTAATAAATCTACTCTTATTAGACTATTTCCTTTTACTTCTTTATATATGTCATCAAGACTAATGCTGACAGAAATTGTGTGAAATCAAGATTTTCCAGTTTTGATTTCAAAGGTAAAAACCAAAAATAAAAAATCCTAAATCAAACTAAATTCTGTTTCAAATGAGTAAATCTGTGTTGCGTTTGTAATCCAGCAGGCCAAGTGACTGCATTTCTGTGGCAATGGACAGCACAGCCTCTGCCCTCCCTTGGACATGTACTGTGCAGGGACACTTGATGTGGGAGGCATGTCCAATAAATTGGAGGATCTCCACTCCGGAGAAACAACAGCAAAAAGGGAACATTTCCAAGCATGTTCACACATGAACATTTGTCACTCTCATCTGGGTTAAAAAGTCAGCTTTAGACCTAAGCACCTATGTTACAATATCATGTATATTATTTTAAGATGAGGGACCTGCCACAGCTCCTGTATTGAAGGGCTGGCTTGGTGGCTTGTCAAAAGCACTACAAAGCATTTCCAAATGCATACTGAACCAGTAAGAGCATCTAAACAACTATCATTTCTTACTGAGGCCAGCCTGTGCATGCAGGGGCACGAAACAACAGGAATTTATTACTTCCACTTGCGTTCTAGGATGTATGTAACACAGAACTGCTCATGTCAGGGAAATCTCTGGGTAGCCAGCACTGTATAATGGCTCTCCCAGCCAAACCCAAACTCACACGTCACACCTTCAGAACAGGCATTCTTGGTGGGAAACTCTTGTCCTTTGTGCAGTGCAGGAACCTGACTTTTAAAGACATTTGGATAGAAAGACCTAACTAAAATCTTTTTATCAGAGACCCTCTCTACCAGGCCAGCTTTTTTCTTCACTCTTCACCAAGACATGTCTGCCTCTTACTTTCTTCAGAGAGAGAAATTGTAACTTTCTTAACCAAGCTTCAGATGATCCTCCAAACTTTGAAATCCCTGTATTTCTAACCCAAAAGTCCTTACATACTAGTTTTATTAAACCCTCAAAGCAAACTTTGCCATAGCTGAGTATTCTTTCACTGTGTCCTTACTAACATTTTTTCATGTTACAGTGAAGAGTATCAGGTCCTAAGCAGGTGATCTGAGGTTGCTCTTTATCTTCCAGCTAGGGTGATCTCCTTATCAATCTGTATCAAATCCAAATATCTCAGAGTTAACTAGGGCAGGAGGTTTGATTCTTAAAACTGAAACAAAACACCTTCGGCTCTCGCTTTCAGTAACAATTAATCCCAGGTCCAACTCCATCTGCTGTCACTTGGAACTTTAATGAGGCACTGAAACTCTGTTCTACTCAGATAGATGATACCTACTCAGGAATCACAAACAGATGCTTCAGTTAAAAAAATAGCACTAAACTACTTTGTGCATTTCTTCTGAATAACCCATAAATGAATGTACCACTGACCCTTTACAGGCTCCTTGGCGTAAAAGTGTGTCCTTATTAGAACGTGCCTATATTTAAATTAAAGATGCTTTTGCAACAAAGACAATAGCATGGACTGCGCACAGAGGTATTGTGGAGATAAACCCTGGCATTAACTTTCCCATGAAGAGCACAACTGCTGCCTTACAAGAGCTGGTGACAGGTGGGTGCTTTTCAGATCAACACTGAGCTTCAAATCATGGGGCTCCTCTCCTACAACAGCGCTGGACATTTGGCTTCTCAGACAGCAAGCCAGAAACACCAGCAGTCTGAACACTGATTTGAAATGGACACAAAGACTGAGTTTTCCAAGACAGCCTGGAAAGAGAACAAATATTAATGGCAAAAGAAATAAGTTTTGTACAGCCTTTTTAGCGATACTAGTCACTACACAACTTTTTCTGATGCAATACTCGACCAAGCTAGTAAATAAGTACTGATCCTTTGCCCTGAAAGGAGTTTTACTTGATTGCAGCAGCAGAGCTCGCAGTACTTCATGTGCTACATAGTACATTTATGTAATATGTGGTATATGAAATGAGATACAGAGAGGAATAGCACTGAGTTTTCTTTTAATCTATAACACAAGAGTGTCAGAACACTTGTGAGTAATGCAGGTGCAGTGGTTCAGTTCGCATTTTCCCCTTTCTGTGGGATAAGAACAGGGAGGAATACAAAGTAGGCACCAAACTTTAAAGAATATAATGAAGTTTATTACTACAAGTAAAATGAAATGAAAAGGAATTAAAGCAAATTAACCCCATTTCTCCAGCACCTCCTCCATCCACCTATAATATAAAGACACAAACTTCAGTTTACCACTTTATAAGAATCTTGTGTCAGTCCATTTAGAGAGAGAGAAGTCTCTTTTGCTCAGCTATGGAACTTTTCCACAAGAACAATCTTCTCATGGCATCCACGTCACAGCACAACTGCCGTCTGGGGTGGGTTCTCTGATGGCATGTGAGAGTCCCGTTCCTCGACCACAGCTTTCACCACAACTGTGTTCGAGGATTCACTTTTAGCTATGGGGGGTACATGTTTAAGGATAAGCAATTCCAGAAAAACAAAAGTTCTCTTCATCTACCTCCAGGATAAAACTCCCTCACCATAGAGAGAAAACCTGGAAAAAAAAAAAAATCTGAAGTCCTTCTGTAGGTACCTCCTCTCATCAGAGCGGGGCCAAGGTGGGCACCCCTTCAGGCCTCCACCTCAGTGTGAAGCAGCTCAGGAAAAAAGAAAAAACAAACCCAAAATCATCTTCATCTCAGCTGGAAAGCTCCTTCCCCCTGCCAAAGCTTATAATGAAAATTACAAGGGAATTTCTAATATACCTGAGTCCATCACCATAGCTTTACAAAACAATTTCAGCTTCTAGCATCTCCTCTATCTCTTCTAAGTTTCAGCCCTTTCTTCTGTGTCTTTACCTTTGCAGGTTTCATATCTCCGAGGGAAAAACTTACAGCACTGAAGAGGTTAATCTTCCCGTGCCGGGACCTTGCAAAGTGGGCCTTATCTTTCTCTGCTGCTGAAGCGGCAGCGTTGGCTGTGCAGCTGTTTGTGGCTGGAATTGCTTTTTCAGGGCGCGGGGGGGAGGAGGGGGGGCACCTCAGCCCACACTGCCAAGCAGCAGCTTGGAGGGCTGTGGCCCGGCCCGCCATCCCCGGGCCCAGCGGCCGGGCCTAACCCGGCCTGCTGGGAGAGGCCCGGGCCCGCACAGGGCCGGGCCACACAGGTTCGTGCAGGCAGGGCCCAGCAGGGCCCCGCCGGGCCGGCCCGGCCCGGCCCCGCCTCGGGGGCTGAGAGGGCCCTCAGTTACCTCTGCCAATGCCGGAGGAGCAAGAGAGCGATTCCCGCCTTGTGCCTTTTTAAATCTGTATTTCACAGAGGCGTAACCCTTCTCTCAGTGGTTCAATAGAGCTGTCAATATTCAAATTAGTTAATTGATTGGTTCTATCAAGTTCTGGAGGAAATTACAGCACCTGTTGCTGCAAACCACTTCCTGGGTTCTTCCTCTGAAGAAACAGAGCCAAAAAAAAAAAAAAACAAACCTGAAGAGCAGGAAGGGGCGCCAATCCATGACAGCAGGTCTTCTTAAATCTTTACCATTTAAAGATTTTATTATCTTCTTCAGAAATTTTTGAAATATATTTTTGGCAAAGTACTTCACTGCACTTGGTTTTGGCATCTGGACTCCTGCTGTAAAGATCTCACTAAAAGTCAATGAACTGTTAATTAATGAGTTACTTCATGCTAAACATTATTATGCTTTCAAGTCTATGATCTCAGTCTTTCAGGGAACTAAGTGTTAATGGCATCTAAAAAAAGTTCTCTCTTTCCTGTGGGAGAGAATACTATAATATCCTTGACATAAAAATGCTTGTATTCAACAGCCCTTGAGAGAATCCTAGTCCCTTCACAGCACCTGCAAGGGAGCAATTAGTATCTGAGAATTTCACATGACATAGAAAGCAATGATCTTGCCTGTTATAATTTTTATTGGTAGCTCCTAGCTCACTGTTGTGAGGTGCTGGAAGAGACCCCTGCAGCAGAGATCAGATGGAGTGGGGGCAAAGGGTTGAGATAAACCCATTTTTCACATGGCTATACAGTTTTCCCTATTTTTTCTCATATTTTTACCACCCAGACAGTTGGCAGAGAAAGGAACCAGTATCTGCAGTGGAAGAAGGTATGCGACTGAATTTCCAAGGACAGATGCAGGATACTGACACGAGAAACAAAGACTCAAAGAAGCATTTTTAGATCATAGACTGAATCAAATAATTCCAGATGATTAAGACTTCTGGGAAAAAGGACAAAAAGGCAAAGCAGCATAGATAATGACTTCACAGAATTTGTTTCGAATAATATTCAGGTTTAGCTTAGAGAAATACACCTAATCTTGGTGTACTTAGGGTAATAACTGCAAATGATGTTCTTAAAGAGCTGCCATAACAGACTCAGAAGCTGCCTCAACATTCAGAGCCCACAAAGCACGGAGAAGGCTGAGCAGGAGCAATGCTACCAAGGGCAAACTGACCGAGTCCCATCCCACTGCTTAGGATGAGTAACTCGATGTCTGCAGGGGCTCACTGGGGGAAGAACCACAAATCCCAGCAGAGGCTAATGTGTGCCTGAGAAGGCACATCACATACTGTGTGCTGGGAACCCACCTCAGTGTGCCACGAGAGCCCCTGAGCAGCCAACCAGCTCAGAGACACTGATGAGCCCTCAGAGGAATTTCAGAAAAACAGACAGGAAAATTTATGTGCAATGCCAAGTACTCTTGGCTTGTTTCACACTTTTTTCCACAACACACTGTTTGGTGTTTATTTGTTTACATTGCTTCTAAAAAGAGAAGAAAGCATGAGAGCATTCGAGGTGTTCAGGGAGCAGCTCACCCATCTCTATCAAATTATGCAGGTCAGTGGTTGCTCCAGATTAAATATTAATAGAATACCTAATGTCTTTCAGCAAAGACTTGGGTTACCTTAGTATTTGCTGAACTCATGGAAGACTTCCCCAGTTCCTCATCTGGGTATAACCATGGCAGAAAACAAAAATAGTTAAAAAGGTGATGTGAAAAGCACATGTTTATATGATTTAATATAGGATAGATAATTATCTTTGGTGATCATGAAGTTGTAGCTGGTTATTACAGGGTGATCTATGTTTCATAGCATCTACTTTATCATGATTTGATTAGATGGACTGAAGGGCAAGTAGATCTTCTGTCAGACTTGGAGACAAACAACATAAAAGCCTCTCTGACCCTAGCACAGCTGTGGTATTCACATGGCTGACTAGAAATTGTCCTATTAAAGCTTTCTAATATCTGGTTTCAAGCTTATCCTCTGTTTCACATCCATCAATTACCGCAGAAATGCAACAAGGTAAGTAATATATATGTAAACAAATGCAGTAATATATATGCAAAAATTGAAAAAGCAAGGCTAAGTATATTAGGCCAAATCCTATAGTCATTCTTCTTCTTCCCCTCCTCCTCACATACATATTTAGGTAACTGACTTGCTTAAGCATCTTTAAATAATTAAACATCTTTAGCATTCAGGCAACTCTCAGGCTAATTTCAAACAAAAGATAAATTTCCAGGCTTTCACAGGAAGCTACTAGATTGTTCTGCCTGTGCCTGTGCTACAGAAAGCCACAGGAATCCCTCCAACCTGACCCGGTATTCGTTGTATAAATGAAGTGGCACATATTCATGCCAGCTCCCCTCTGCTTGGGGCTGTGCAGATATATCCAAATTCCCTTTTAAGTTGGTGTGTACATCTTCAGTCCTTTCAGCTAATTTGGATCATTTGGATTTAATTTCAGTTTTGCAGCAAAGTGCAACTTAATCATCAGGAAGCAGTGGATTTCAAAAGCACTGCTCAAAGAATCAGCTCCTAGTTGATGCTGAGCAAGGGCTTCAGCCAGGAAACTGAAATTTCTGTTTGCAAAAAATTCTCCTGAGTATCATAGTATAAACACTGACCAAAAAAACTGGACACAAACATACAGCAACTGTGAGCAAAAAAAATTCTTCAACTACTATCTTAGCCTAATGGAACACAAACAATTTAAACAGCCTAAAGATCTGTTCCTAAATGTGCGTGTTTATGCTGACATCTTAAACCATAAATTACAGTAGTTACTGTATGAATAGCAAAGAAAATGGGACTACTATTGTCTTCAGTGAGGCAGAACCAAGGCCTTGGTAAGAAGATGGAAACAACATCCCTTTAAAAGTTTGTAAGTCATTTCAGATAACACTCCCATAAATCCAGATGACAGGATGACTAGGAGTAATGATGTTACACTCATGGGAACTGTGTTTAGAGAAATGGAAAGGGCAGCAAAGACATATATTTAAAATTAACGTGCACAGGAAGATGTTGAAAAATTGCAAGGAGTACATAATTTTAAACTACAGATAACAGTAGCAGAACACCCTGTGTACCCTTAATATTGTATCTATATCAAAGCAGTATAAAGAAGAGAATGTACTAAATTTATAAATTGATAATAGAATGCATTTTCAATAATTGATCAGAAAGCTATTTCAATTTTCGTAAGTAAAGAAGAGCCAAGTCATCCTGACTCAGTCAGCACAGATATGCTGGTTAAAATGAGCATATACCTAGACCCATGAGAGCTGCAGCAAAGCACTGTCTCCTGTCCAGCCAGTTGCCAGGAGCTGTGGAAAACGGTTAACAGCACTGCAGATCTCCAGAGAGAGTGAAATGTGGAAGGGGCATAACAGGGCAGACAGAGGAAACACTGAAAGTGAGGAAACTCTGATTTGTGAAAGGGGAAGATGGAGCAGCAGGTAAATTCTCAGAATCTCATAAGGAATTCAACAGCATGTTTCCTCCATGAATAGTGCTCTAAGCATTCAGGAAAACAAAGGATCAAAGTACAGACTGTGAACTCTCATTTTTGTAGACAAGTATCTCTTTCAAGCCTACACAAGCTTTCAGTAGCTAGATCAATGTAAATTATTGTGTCTATTAATGAATATAGGACTCCTGCACGTCCCAGGTAACCAGTATGGCACCTTTCACAAGTACTAAATCTATTTAGAATCACAGAATCGTTTGGGTTGGAAAAGACCTTTAAGACCACCAAGTTCAACCATTAACCCAGGACTGCCAAGTCCACCAGCAAACCATACTCCTAAGTGTCACATCTACACATCTTTAAAATACCTTCATATTCCACCGCTTCCCTGAGCAGCCTGTCCTAGTCCTTGACAACCCTTTCTGTGTAGAATTTTTTCCTAATATCCAATCTAAGCCTGCTCTGGTGCAACACTGAGGTCATCTCTCCTCCTGTCACTTGCTACCTGGGAGAAGAGGCGATCGCCCACCTGGCTACAACCTCCTCTCAGGTAGTTGTAGAGAGTGATAAGGTCCCCCCTGAGCCGCCTTTCTCCAGACTAGTTAATACATAACTCAATCTCCCATTAAAATCACTTCAGCTTTTAATAAATCTATTTGTATTACGTAAAAAGGTGTCAACTCTTCCTTCTTGACCTAAAAGGATCCAGTGCTGGGTGCACTGCCCTTGGATTGAGACCAGACTTTGATACCCTGTTTTGCTACAGACTTCGCATGATTTTGGACTTAATCTCTTTGTACCTCAGTAAAGGATAAAGCTGCTGTATTTCAAGGGCACGGTGAAGTGTGCTAGGTTCTTCACTAGGACTGTGTGGATCCTGAATGCAATCAGAGCAAGCATTACAAACCTCAGAGAGGCAGGTAAATAGTCAATGCAAATTGGCTGACTCAGCAACAGTGCACAACCTGAGTCCTGGCCAAGTCCAAGTGATGGACCAGAACCAATGATAGCAAGAAACCCAGCCTTCTAAAGTGAATGGGAAATATAAATAAACATGGGTTTTCAGCTAAAAAATATAATAGTTACATTAAGAGCAATTTTAAATAGCTTATTTTAGAATTATTATGATGTTTTAATGTCATAAATGATGATATTTATTTATACTTAGTTTGTTGGCTTTGGTTTTTTTTTTTTTGGTAAGGCAACAGAGTAGATTATATGTCAGTGACCATTGTGCAAAAAATGACAGATGTGGGCTTGTCACCAGAAATGGTTCTATTGACTTTATTGAGTGTTTCAAGATCGATGTGCTGTATTTGAAATTTAACACTCCTAAAAATTAGCATTGAGGGTTTTCTCTATCTAAATGAAACTAAAAAAAAAAAAAAAAAGGGGCAAAATAAATAAAACTTATTTATTTACTGTTTATTTACTTATTAATAAAACTGTTTACTGTTTATTTACTTATTAAATAAAACTTATTTGTTTATTTATTTACTGTTGAGATAAAACACTAAATATTCATTTTTATTGAACCTACCTTGCATTCTGCATTGTAAGTTATTGCACCACCCTAGTTCACCCTCATCGCTGAACTCAACATCAGGATGCCTCTCTCCACTGTTAAATAATACAGACCAAACCAACTGGTAAAATGATCCCTGGAGAGAAAACAAAAATCATACAGCAAGAAGAGTGTTTCCATTAGCTTTTTCAATCACTGAAATAGTGTAAAAGCAGGCACCGGAGCTTTTGTTTTAGTGAGGAAAGTCACAGTTCCCCGAGTTCAGCACAACATTTCATCTGAGTTCATACCATCGAGTCAATTGTTACCCCCCTGGCCAATGCAGCACTGCAGTTACAATGCAGTTTCAGCAGTTGCTTTGAATGCTTTGGTTCAACAGGGACACAGCTTTCTAGTATCAACCACTCCTGATCTACACTGTGATTTTTCCCTATTAATTACATATTTTGGAGATCACAAAAACATTACTTACATCAGTCACTATCTTCAGCATTAGTTAGGCAGTCTGATAAAATTTGCATTAAAATATTGCATCACATGTGGTAGTAAAATTACTTCAATAAAAAGGGACTTTTATTTAACAGACAAAATAGTGAATTAAAAAAAAGCAGGTGTAATAGAATAGGATGGAATAAAAAGACAATATCTGAAATAAATAGCTGCTAAATTCACAAGGCAGGAATGTGAAAAACACAACACGGACAAGTGAGACTTTTGGGTAGATATGTGACCTAAAGACATAAAGACTTTGGCTTTAAAAGTTAGGCTTGAAAAGGCAAGAGGAGACCTAGGGATGTTAATTGTGCATACACAGCTTAAAAAATTTTACAAGAAGAGACTCTCATTCTGTTTTTCCTATTTACTTTGCCCTTGACTGTAGTAACCTGAGACAATATGCAAAACCAAGGATTTCCAGAGTGCAAAATACTTTGGAGCTGTACAGGAGACAGAACATGAGAAATGTCAAGCATATCAAATGGAAGTATTTAACTGAAATATGAAAAAAAAAAGGTGTTTATTTTGTAATTTAGTTCACCATCCCACTACTTATCCTATGTTCCTATGACAAGGAAAACAGATTACAATACTTATTATACCTCCAAAAGTCTTCCTGTGCTCTGGAATTGGCCCAATGAGTACTCTCTCTTAATTAAAAATAGAGAAAAAATAGTAGGCGACCATTTACAATAAAGACTGCAGTTCTGAAGGAGGGAGGTTTTAGGACTTTTCAAAAATGTTTATATATGACATGAAATGACTTTGGAAATTTGATTCCAAAGACTAAGAGTGAATTAAGATGCTCTTTGCTAGACAGATTCTTTTGCAAACTTTACTCTCTGTAGTGATGACTGATTCTTTGGCAAGAGTGCATCTAAGTGGAGAGGGAAACCAGGAATGACAAGATCCAGAATGCACTGACTGGTAACAGGTTCACAACAAAGTGGTTCTTTACATGTAACTAAGAGTAGGGGTCCTTTCCGTGGAATACTGCAAAGAGAAAAAGTTTATATAGGTTCAAGAGAGACTTCACAATTTAATAGAAGGAAAATCTATCAAGGGTCACTGACTGAATAGAAACCAACTCTGCTTCAGGAAGTCCTTGAGCAGAAAATTATGAAAATCCTGGAGAGGACCAGTCTTCCCCCGTCTCTTCCCCAAGATATCTGCTTTCAGCTGCTGACTCATTTTTTATGGATCTTCCTTTTCTGACAGTAAGCATATTTCAGTCCTATTCACAAACAAGTTTCCTCTCTCTGAGCATAAGAAGCAACACAACAATCTGGCTACTTGACTTCACTAGTTGTGCTCTAGTATACGCCTGCAAAATACATGAGGGTAACTTTGCAAGCAAGAATAAAGCCAATTTTTAGGAAATTATGTCTTACAGGAATTTGAATGCTGTAACTTCTTTGCTCACAGGATGTCCACGCCACAGTGTCAGCATGTGTGGGGGTACCACACAGGCACAGCCTGCACAAGCCCTGTCCTGCCACAACTCGGCAGCAGCAAAGCCCCTTTCGGCAGCAGCAGCCACCGTTGTCTCCTAACAAAAGGTCTGAAAAAGGCCTAAAATAAATTCTGAGTGATGCTGCCCACTTTAATAACTCATTTAGGGCAGAGATATTAGCCAGATCCAAGTCACACATCACCAGGACTGAAAAACCCATGATCTGTCTGGATAAAATCTTAGAGAGCACAAAGAGAGCTCTAAGGGCTCTGGCAAAGGAAGGGAGTTTCAGCTGGCTGTTTAACTTGTGTTAGCTAACCAGACACTACTTCTGTCTCGTGAAAAGATACTTTCAGAAGAAGAAAAAAAAGAAGATCTGCAACTGCAACTGAAGTGACACAGAAGCAACCAACGTCAGGTCTCTCTGTGGGAAACCAGGTGTTGCATTTGTCACAGCTAATCTTATGACAAGGCTCTCAGCTGAAAACACTTTGTCACGGGGTTTCTGGAGCAGCCAGGTGACCAAACAAAATGAATGGGAATTCCTGCCTAGACAACATCTGTTTCTTCATTCTGACCCATTCCCTCCCTTCCCTGAGAACACCTTCAGCCAGGCACAGGTGCTCTCCCATCTGAGTCAACCCACCTGAAGATTTCTTATTCTGGCTGTTTGCTGTGGAGGGACAAAGGCCTCCACTATGGCAAGACTGAACTTCATATAAAAAATGTTTACCTCGACTGTCTCAGCCATGAATTCTTGAAACTCTGGGGAACAGACGGAGGCTCCACACTGCCTCCTTCTCTCCCCATTTTGAAGAATAGCCTAATGCATCACATGACATTTTCTTCTTTAAATGCATCTCTAAGAAATCTAATAAAAACTGTGTTTTCTCCCTTTTAATTACCANGCAACAGAGTAGATTATATGTCAGTGACCATTGTGCAAAAAATGACAGATGTGGGCTTGTCACCAGAAATGGTTCTATTGACTTTATTGAGTGTTTCAAGATCGATGTGCTGTATTTGAAATTTAACACTCCTAAAAATTAGCATTGAGGGTTTTCTCTATCTAAATGAAACTAAAAAAAAAAAAAAAAAGGGGCAAAATAAATAAAACTTATTTATTTACTGTTTATTTACTTATTAATAAAACTGTTTACTGTTTATTTACTTATTAAATAAAACTTATTTGTTTATTTATTTACTGTTGAGATAAAACACTAAATATTCATTTTTATTGAACCTACCTTGCATTCTGCATTGTAAGTTATTGCACCACCCTAGTTCACCCTCATCGCTGAACTCAACATCAGGATGCCTCTCTCCACTGTTAAATAATACAGACCAAACCAACTGGTAAAATGATCCCTGGAGAGAAAACAAAAATCATACAGCAAGAAGAGTGTTTCCATTAGCTTTTTCAATCACTGAAATAGTGTAAAAGCAGGCACCGGAGCTTTTGTTTTAGTGAGGAAAGTCACAGTTCCCCGAGTTCAGCACAACATTTCATCTGAGTTCATACCATCGAGTCAATTGTTACCCCCCTGGCCAATGCAGCACTGCAGTTACAATGCAGTTTCAGCAGTTGCTTTGAATGCTTTGGTTCAACAGGGACACAGCTTTCTAGTATCAACCACTCCTGATCTACACTGTGATTTTTCCCTATTAATTACATATTTTGGAGATCACAAAAACATTACTTACATCAGTCACTATCTTCAGCATTAGTTAGGCAGTCTGATAAAATTTGCATTAAAATATTGCATCACATGTGGTAGTAAAATTACTTCAATAAAAAGGGACTTTTATTTAACAGACAAAATAGTGAATTAAAAAAAAGCAGGTGTAATAGAATAGGATGGAATAAAAAGACAATATCTGAAATAAATAGCTGCTAAATTCACAAGGCAGGAATGTGAAAAACACAACACGGACAAGTGAGACTTTTGGGTAGATATGTGACCTAAAGACATAAAGACTTTGGCTTTAAAAGTTAGGCTTGAAAAGGCAAGAGGAGACCTAGGGATGTTAATTGTGCATACACAGCTTAAAAAATTTTACAAGAAGAGACTCTCATTCTGTTTTTCCTATTTACTTTGCCCTTGACTGTAGTAACCTGAGACAATATGCAAAACCAAGGATTTCCAGAGTGCAAAATACTTTGGAGCTGTACAGGAGACAGAACATGAGAAATGTCAAGCATATCAAATGGAAGTATTTAACTGAAATATGAAAAAAAAAAGGTGTTTATTTTGTAATTTAGTTCACCATCCCACTACTTATCCTATGTTCCTATGACAAGGAAAACAGATTACAATACTTATTATACCTCCAAAAGTCTTCCTGTGCTCTGGAATTGGCCCAATGAGTACTCTCTCTTAATTAAAAATAGAGAAAAAATAGTAGGCGACCATTTACAATAAAGACTGCAGTTCTGAAGGAGGGAGGTTTTAGGACTTTTCAAAAATGTTTATATATGACATGAAATGACTTTGGAAATTTGATTCCAAAGACTAAGAGTGAATTAAGATGCTCTTTGCTAGACAGATTCTTTTGCAAACTTTACTCTCTGTAGTGATGACTGATTCTTTGGCAAGAGTGCATCTAAGTGGAGAGGGAAACCAGGAATGACAAGATCCAGAATGCACTGACTGGTAACAGGTTCACAACAAAGTGGTTCTTTACATGTAACTAAGAGTAGGGGTCCTTTCCGTGGAATACTGCAAAGAGAAAAAGTTTATATAGGTTCAAGAGAGACTTCACAATTTAATAGAAGGAAAATCTATCAAGGGTCACTGACTGAATAGAAACCAACTCTGCTTCAGGAAGTCCTTGAGCAGAAAATTATGAAAATCCTGGAGAGGACCAGTCTTCCCCCGTCTCTTCCCCAAGATATCTGCTTTCAGCTGCTGACTCATTTTTTATGGATCTTCCTTTTCTGACAGTAAGCATATTTCAGTCCTATTCACAAACAAGTTTCCTCTCTCTGAGCATAAGAAGCAACACAACAATCTGGCTACTTGACTTCACTAGTTGTGCTCTAGTATACGCCTGCAAAATACATGAGGGTAACTTTGCAAGCAAGAATAAAGCCAATTTTTAGGAAATTATGTCTTACAGGAATTTGAATGCTGTAACTTCTTTGCTCACAGGATGTCCACGCCACAGTGTCAGCATGTGTGGGGGTACCACACAGGCACAGCCTGCACAAGCCCTGTCCTGCCACAACTCGGCAGCAGCAAAGCCCCTTTCGGCAGCAGCAGCCACCGTTGTCTCCTAACAAAAGGTCTGAAAAAGGCCTAAAATAAATTCTGAGTGATGCTGCCCACTTTAATAACTCATTTAGGGCAGAGATATTAGCCAGATCCAAGTCACACATCACCAGGACTGAAAAACCCATGATCTGTCTGGATAAAATCTTAGAGAGCACAAAGAGAGCTCTAAGGGCTCTGGCAAAGGAAGGGAGTTTCAGCTGGCTGTTTAACTTGTGTTAGCTAACCAGACACTACTTCTGTCTCGTGAAAAGATACTTTCAGAAGAAGAAAAAAAAGAAGATCTGCAACTGCAACTGAAGTGACACAGAAGCAACCAACGTCAGGTCTCTCTGTGGGAAACCAGGTGTTGCATTTGTCACAGCTAATCTTATGACAAGGCTCTCAGCTGAAAACACTTTGTCACGGGGTTTCTGGAGCAGCCAGGTGACCAAACAAAATGAATGGGAATTCCTGCCTAGACAACATCTGTTTCTTCATTCTGACCCATTCCCTCCCTTCCCTGAGAACACCTTCAGCCAGGCACAGGTGCTCTCCCATCTGAGTCAACCCACCTGAAGATTTCTTATTCTGGCTGTTTGCTGTGGAGGGACAAAGGCCTCCACTATGGCAAGACTGAACTTCATATAAAAAATGTTTACCTCGACTGTCTCAGCCATGAATTCTTGAAACTCTGGGGAACAGACGGAGGCTCCACACTGCCTCCTTCTCTCCCCATTTTGAAGAATAGCCTAATGCATCACATGACATTTTCTTCTTTAAATGCATCTCTAAGAAATCTAATAAAAACTGTGTTTTCTCCCTTTTAATTACCACATGAGCAACATACACACAAGACAATCCAGAACGATGGTTCACCCCAAATATTATTTCAGTTCTTTCGCTGAAAATGCTCCATGCCAACATGCTCCATGCCAACACTGACTTGGAGAATGACAAGCAATTACCGCAATTATTTTTTCTGAAATAGGTCATTTAGCAGTATAAAAAGCCTTCCATCCCTGAAGGAAGCTGAAAAATCATAATTTTTCTGGCTTTAACTATGCTTTACTGAAGAATTAAATGTGTGCTAAGGAATCAAGTATATATACAATTTATAAAACATAATCATCAGAATTGAGAAACAAGGATTCGCGTGCAAATTTTTGTCCTTCCCAACACATTTGCCTGTTTTCCTTTCAGTGCTTCTGCCTCAACACAACTTCATCTCTTTTTCCACCAGCCTCTACTTCTGTTCCTGGATAGATTTGTGCTTCCATCATTTCTTCTCTTAAATCTTTTTCCTCTTCCTTCTTACCACCTTTAAAATGAATCTGAAAGAAACTTATAGCCAACCCAACCCACTAGCCTTAAATCCTTCATAATCTCACTGTAGCTTGTGGACTACATGAATAATGAAACTCCCTGTCACCAGAAACCTGACCAACACTCTTTTCCATCACCTCCTGTCACACGACAGTTATGAGCACTCCTGAAGGAGACAGACAGCCAAGCCAGCATGGAATGCCTTTTTTCCAGCTAAATCCTTTGTTTCCAACCACAAGAAATTTCAAAACTTACCAGCAGAGAGACCTTACTGGGAAAACCTTGTGTTTGGGGCACTGGTAGATGAGGTCTGGCAGGGCCCCCCTTCCCACATCAGATACAGGCTGTGAAAGAGGCAAGTGCCTTCCCACCAGCTGCCTGTGACATGGCTCTGTTCACTGGTCCAGATTGTTAAAGGTCAGAACAAGGGAAAAAAACCCTATTTACTGGAAGTTAGGAATTGTCTTTTGGATTGCACATCCCAAACATGAGTGTTATGGCCTGGACTCACTTCAAGTCCACTGTGCAAGCAAGCAGAGCTTGCTCTCTCTCAGGTTACTCATGTGCAGTCTACCAACAAGTAGACAGAACAATGGAAATTAAAAGGGTGTGAGGAGAAGGGGGGAAGGTGGGTGCTGGGAGAGGGGAGNGGGGGCGCGAGGGCATTGAAATCCAAAAGCCGTAACTCACTAATGAAATATGTGACTGACAAGGCACTGAAATCCTCTGAGGACCAGACCATAACTGAACTTTAACTGAATCAGGGTAAGCCTCTGTTGAAATTGGAGTGTAATCATCCTTCTCAGACTTCTTTAGATCACAAATACCTGCAAGCTGGAGGTCTGTCCCTGTTTGAAACAGAATTCAGAGGAATGTCCGAATTTGAACGTCCTCTCTCAGAAGGCAGGTTACAGCGACCCCTCCCCCACCATATTCGGGAAGAAATTCCTCGGAGGAAA
>VYZQ01005206.1:0-25717 GCA_013400655.1 Mystacornis crossleyi
TGCCCCGCCGCGCCTGGCGGCACCGAGCGCCGAGAGGCTCCGCCGGTGAACCTGCGAGAAACGCTGGCTAAAGGGGACGGCCCCGTTGGCTGGCTGCCTTGGGGCTGGCTGCCTTGGCTACCGCTGGCTGCCTTGGGGCGGCCGTGTTCCCAGGGGGAGATGTCGGAATGTGGGCTGGTGGTTTCTGGTTGAGTTTCTCTCGACTTCCAGCATTTTCAAGAGTTTAAACTGAAGAGCCTGATACTTGAAAATCTCTTTTAGGACACTGAAGTGCATTGAAAAAATGTAAACCCTCATCAGATTGTTTTGTGGTTGCTCGGCGTGGCCATTACTAAATAGATACCAAACAATCCCAGCAACGAAAAAACCCCCTCTAACCAGAGGAAAGATGTAAACCCGGGCACAGAGTTCAGAACACGTTAGGAAATGCATTCTTCTATTCCTCTCAAAGTTTCTCAAGGAGTGCCTGGCCACGTAAAGCTTTAATAAGCTGAAGGGGGTACCTCGCACTGGCGCAGAGTAGAGCCTTATCACAGCTCCACGCAGGAGCAGGTGTCATCCCGCTTTTCCCACAGAAATAACCAATTGCACGTGGCACATAAATGGCATGGTGCTTTTAGAAAGCTCCTCTAGTAATTTCTTCGTAAAACTAATTAAAAACTATGGGGCTGTATAACTCCTTCTTGAACTGTTCTGCCCTTGCGAGCCCCACAGCAGAGTTTTAACTGGTTTTGTAAAGAATATATAGAAAAACCTGACTGTCTGAAATGCTCCCTTCCCCTACAAAGCTCAATGTGGCATCACACCCACATCTTGAGGGGACAGCATTATTTATATTTTTTTCTGGCCAACGCAAAGGTAGGAAGAAAAGGAGAAACATTTTATTTTACACATAATCAGCTCTGTAAGAACAAGAAAAAAGAATAGTTTTTCAGCATTTATAACGCAGATATGTCCAAAAGAATCAGAGAAAGATCGGAAGAATAGAGAACCCCTTTGTAAACATGCTACAGTAGATCTACCTATAAAAGCAGCTGAGAGCAGTTTGTTTTGTTGTGAGGTTCTGGTTACTTTACTTTCATGTTTGTTTTATTTTAAGTGCTTTATGGCAAGATTATTCAGATAAGACTGACATTCCTTTTCACAAAAATAGAACTGTGTGTTTATTTCCAGCATTAACTGTGTGACCCTTAGCTGTCCCCACAGGCTTGTAATATCCCTTAATTCTGCTTGCCTTATATTATGCCAAATTTACTTTGCTAAATGATGAGACATCACCATTGACATTATTTCATTATTTTACATTGTACAAGTATCTCTTAGAGATCTAAGCACTAGTAATAAATTCAGAAGTGAGGTATTTCTGAATAACTTTAGGATTAACATCTACTCATAAAAGTCATGCACTTTTAAGGCAATTGAAGGCACTTAGAAGTTGTGATACCTTATGCTAAATAAATAAATAAATAATAATAATGGTAATAATAATAATAATGATGCTTTTTTTTAGCACAGCCATCAGTTCCAGGGCTGAGTGTCACAAACGTAGTTTCTGGGGCTCAGAGAACTGCTCAGACTGTAGTTCAGAGCACTGGCACTCAGAAGTGAGAAGGCAGCACATTCTGGTGCTGTAGCCATCTTGTACAGACCCATCCAAAACAATTAAAATTCAGTAATCAGCAGAGTTGGAGATAGGCGAGTGTTCACACCAGTGAAGTTGAAGAGGCATAAGCAAGAACACAGGCAGTTCTCACGTGCTCCCCTTGAACCTGCCTTTCAGTTAGAAATACATGCCACCTAAACCTGGTTGGTTCGAGCTGAATTTTAAAAAGTAAGAAAGTGCTTCAAATGGCTATCAGTGCTAAAACCTGTTGGAATGCAGGGCAGGATGAAAAGAAGGAAATCTCTTTCAAGATCCTCTTACCCCCAAAGTGTTAACCTACAGCAGTCCCCCTTGCCTTATATTTTTTCCTTTTTCTTCTTTTTTCTCTATAAAGAAGAGACATATGCATGCAGGATATTCCAAATCAATTCAAAGAGATAAACAAAAAGAACATAATTTTTGCTTCTAAGGATTTGCAGTGTTTTTCTACACAACCTGGATCTGTTCTGGTCACTGGAAGCTTATTTCACATCTTGCTTTCCTCAGATTCTAGAAATGTTTGAAGTGGACACTGATCTTCCCTGCGTAAGAGGTAAGCAGCTCCCCCAGTTGTTGGTAGACTGAAGCTTTCACTTTAGCATATGCTCTGGTCTGTTACATTAACTGCTTTGAATATCTAACTAAGAAGTCTAATAGGCTCTAGAACCACACCTGGAGCCAGGACAGAGAGCTTTTATATGAACATTTAGCCAAGAGTCTAAAAATCATTATCTATCTTACAGAATAAATGGAAGGTCAGATGTGGGATTAAGTAATTTATGAAGAAAAATTAAGATTCATGGTGTTGATTTCTACAGCTAATATTATGTGCAGTTGGTGATGTTAGTATGTCATTATGGTGTTTCCAGTCTCAAAAACAGATGAGTCAAATCTTCTATGGAAAGTTTTTCTGAGGCAAAACTTAAATATTAATATTTTGTAGGAGGCTTCATTATCAGAGCTTTAGTGTTATTGATGCTATTATTTAGTAATGAACCTGCTAGCAGAGGAACAAGTATTCCAAAGAATCGTATGGGCTTTTAACATAAATCTTACCAAAAATTAATGACAATTTTACTGTTAAATCTTTTCAAAACATGGCAGTACAGAAGCTGAAATTTCCAATTCCCACAGGAAAACTTACCTTTACTTTCAATTGTTTCCTAGTTTTGTTTCTGTAGGCCAGAAGCCTTCTCCTGAACTGTAGTTGGAGCCACTACACAGACAGTATTTTGTATTGATTATCCTGTCGCAAGAGGATAAAATGAGGATGTGACCATGCTTTACAAAGAGAGTGAGTTTGTGGGATCTGAATTCGGGATGACATGCCGACAAAAGATGTTCAGCGTTCCTCTTTGAACCTTACTTTTGTGAACATTGTCCAAATTAAAAATCTTAGCAGAAGTAATTCCTACATGAAAAGCATTAAAGCTAATTTTAGATTGAGCAGATTCAATCTTCTACAGATCAAAGCATATAGTCTGCAGAAAAATCCGTTTCTTTTCAACAGATCCCCTGGAAATACTGATTTTCCATTTGTTATAGGTATTAACTAGTTTAATCGCACAAAATCAACGTAAAACGGAGCTTAATGAGCCAATCCACAGTGCTGGTGAAAGCAGAGACTGGCTGCTTTGTGTGTGAGACCCCAAAGGACGGGACATTGCAGGGGAAGCTGTGGCTGCACCGTGTTCCCACCGCACCTCTGGCTGTTGCCAGCAGCAGAACTGCAGTGCGGGGCTCGGCACAGCCGCGGGAAGCTGAAGGTGCTCCCTGGAACGTGCCGGGTGTTTTGTGCAGAGCAGACTTGCTTGCAAGCAGTAGCACCCAGAGTAGCTGTCCACAGCCTGGTGGCAGACACTCATCTAGCTGGACAGCAAATTAGTGCACTGCACTAAGGGAGGTTCTTGTTTCCGCTCGAAAACTGATGTGTAGACATAGCCATTCCTCTCCCCCAGTGGTTTTTACTCCCACATCACTTGTCTGCTCCATCAAGGCCCATCTTGGGCTTCTTTGACCTAAACTCATCCTCACAAGGAACAGAAGAGATAAGAGAAAGCATACAGATGGATCAGATAAGCAGAAATTGTAACAGTCTGAAGGAACAAAACTTCAACAAAAGTATCCAAACCCCAAAATGCCCAGCCTGCAATTAAGTGATTCACTGTTTTAAAGGGCCCTTTGTGTGGATTCCAACAAGGATATTTACATTTGGGTTTGTATTGGCTGCTTACCTTTAACAGTTCAGACTTTACAAAGCAAATATGTGTTTGTTAGCCTTCAGCCTTCAAATATAAGTCATGTGGGCTAATATGAAGCACTACAAGTAGTCTTTCTATTATTTACTAAGATAACTTATTTGGAGCTGACTGCGAACCTCAGTATAAAATTTCTTTTAACCGTTTAGCCAGCAGCTGACCCCAAGACCCTTTTCCCCCTGTCACCTCTTTTTTATGAAAGTGAATTTAAAGCAAAACGACATCAACATGTATCTGAACAATTTTCTGTCTCAAAGGGTTTTGAGATATGGGAAGGAGAAGCCCGTTTTCCAGACCAACTATCTGACGTCCTGCTAACTGTACCGTGCTGCCAGCCAGGACAGTACTTGTCTCCCAGAAGATACTGTCCTTTCCGTGGCAATTAAAACTGAATGACTGCACAATACGTAAAAAACCCTAGGGTATTAATGAAAATGTCATTTAACTGCATATTTAGCTCACATGCTTTCTTACAGTTAGCATTATCAATTTGCTCTGACTACTTACAGCATGTATTTAATCCCATAGAGTGCTCTGGTATTATTGGCTAGGCCTCAATTTGCAAAGTGCAATATATACATACACACAGAGGCAGTACTTGGAGCAGAACAACCTGTGAAAGTTGTATAGGTTCCTAGACATTTTCCTATGAGAGCAGATCAAAAGTAGCAAACATTAATGCCCTGCATATTTTAAGTCTGCTGTCTAAATAACCACATTCTTTTAGGGGACAAAAAGTGAATTTCCAGAAAGGCAGCATCTCTCCCATCTTGTTCATCAGGGAAGAAAGGACAGAAAGGTTCACTTGGCTGAGGTTCTCAGATGAGCTGCCTAAATGCCATAAAGCACTGTTAAGTTAGCCTCTGTAATTCAAAACTAAGTGAAGTAAACCAGACACCAGGCCTCTAACAACTAGGCAGTATGAAGAAAAAAGCATACAGGAATGAGGGCTCTTATATCACACCATCACTGGCTAAATGTCTCTGCAGTACAGCAGTTGTTTTAATCCAGACTAATGCTTATATACAGATCTCACATCAGCGGGGCTTCTAATTCATTTATTTTTCTGTGAGATAGAACATCAATTTTATGAGAGTGGGCTAGAAAAAAGGATGCATATTCTAACAGATTCAAGCTATGACTCAGTGCAAAATCTGGTGTGAGATGCTCCAGTACCAGCCAAGTACAGACACCAGCATTCAAGACAAAGAGCAAGACAAGTGAATTTTCCCCTTCCAAGGTATCAGTAGAAGTCTAAAGACATCTAAATTAAATGTGCAAAACCAGCTAGAAGAAATACCTATCAAGCTTGAGTATTTTTTGAAAAGTGAAGTTTCACACTTGACATGTAGATTCTCTTAATTTGTTATCTATAGTTTTCAGCAGTAATACCACAGTTGCACAAGTTTTTAATGTCAGACCCACACTGCCAGACAGAATACTCGTGTTCTAAGTAAAGCAAGTCCTAGGACAAGTTCAGGAATCTTTTCAAATTATTGTTATGTACAAAGGAATTATTTTTTTTTCAGAAAAAGAAATCTAAAAAAAATACTCTCTTAATACGAAGATACTCTACTGTCAGTTTGCAATAAGGAATGGTCAATGTAATTCCAGAAGTTAGGAAATTACCTTTTGGTGTGGGTTTTTTCTCCCCCAAGGTGTGTTCAACTTGAAAGCTAACATTTCCAAACCTGTGGTCCCTTTTCATCATCTCAGAGAAGCAGCAAACAAGTCCAAGTAAACCAAACTCTGAATAATACATGATTCAAGGAAAAGGTTTTATTTTAGGGCTAAGAAGTTGATAATAAATAAAGGAATATAATAATGTAATAACAGATGTTCTCATGCATTTAACACATACAGTAATGCTGGCTTACACTGATGTTCGGACAAATTAAGAAGAGGTATTTGGCAATATTTTAAGTTTGAATAGTTTAAAGATTATAGAACAAGAAATTCTTTCTGCTGTTTTTACATTTCTTTTGTACAAATTCAAATAAATATTAATATATCTATTTTTCCTCAGATTTTCTGTTCACTTTTAACATGCCCAATAACTAAGCCACAGTAATATACAACTGCCAAGAAAGAGTATTTAAGAATTATACTTATTTCTAAAAATGTATCATATTTATGTCACATTGTGCAAGCTTCTTAGGCAAAATTAGATTTCAGGAAAAACTGCAGAAAATTTTAACTCATTAAAACATATCCAGTGCAAAGGCCAGTTTAGTCCACACATTATGGTACTGTAATGTAAGCTAATATAATTTAAATAATAAAACATGCCTATATGATTCTGAGAAAGCTGAATATGTTTCATGTTTTAAAGATCTGACATCTAATATGCAGATTCTGCAGTATCAGAATTTTTCAAATCTTCATGAGATGGCAAAATAATGGTAAGACTTTATAAGTAGGCTTTTTTTCTTTTTTAGGATAACTCACATTAACAGTACTACAGTGGCCAAAAAAGACAAACTATTATAATAGAAATCAATCTGATTAAAAAATTAAATATTCCAATTAACACTGAAAAAGTGTTTGTAATCATTATTTACAATTCATCAATGATACCAGTGTATAACTCCACACAGTCAAAGTACCCCACTCCCCAGGGAAATGCCAATTCCGTATCCCCGTCCGAGGATCCAACGGCCGGATGTTGTTCATGGACAACACATCAGTTCAGGGAAGGAGATCGGTCTGTGGTCCAGAGCAGTTCTATGTACGGCCACTTGGTCTGCAAGCAGCGTTTCACGGGGGTGTCGTCAGTCTGCAGCATTGGTTCTTCAAAGCCCATAACAACTGCTGTGCCTTCTACGTACATGACCTGTCGAAGTAAACCCAACTCTGTCAGCCTGCTCAAAAACTGTGAGATGATTAATTCATCAGTTTAGGAGACGATTTGTTATGATATAAATAAAATCTGTGAAGTTTTACTTTTTTTAATGAAATCAAAAAACTCTAATCTTTGATTGCTTCTGCCTTTATTCTGGGGTACGAAACTGCTGGAGATTTCACAGGGGTAATTTTAAGGACTTAACTACAAGCTATTCCAAAGACTGAGTAGGTATATTTTCTGGAAGAGTCTTCTTACTTGAAGTCATTCTTGTTCCTTATGTCTCTTAATGCCTTACAATCTTCTACTCTAAATTCTCCTTCAGGAACTTCGATCATATTGTGTCTGGTGTACCCCTTTTTTCAAGAACTCTGTAAATTAAACTGGTCATCTTTGTTTCCTCAGTAAATGGCTCAAAAAAATACTGATTTTTTGATGCAAGCCTGGACAACTAAAATATTTCACAGAAGATTCTAAACACCTAAATTTAGATGTAGGGTTACTTCTAAAAGTTGCATTTTGTGTATGACATCTCCACTGTCCCTTACAGTTCAGACCCCATTTATGATGGGTAGGTGGGAGAAATGCTCTTTTCAAAATGCAGAGTTTCAGAGATGTGGTGTGGCCAAGCAATGCAGTACAGTAGCTCAAACACGATCAGGAGCACAAAGCACTTTCAAATTCCAAATATATCATTTCGGAAGAAAATTATCAAAATAATAGCTTTGTAAAATGTCTGTTTCAAGTTGAGTATTTTGCCTGTAACTATACTCAGTTTTGCATACTTACTAGTATTAGGGCTTAGATGTAAATCTTACCTTTTCATTATAATTAGATTGCTTCAGTCCATTGTAATGGTAAACAGTGAATGACTCTGAAACCCTGGAGTCCTAGTAGGAAGAAGACAGTTAACTTCATGTGGGATACGCTGTGCCTTGAGCCTCTTCTTTTTACAACTAGATAGGTGCATTCAACCAGGAAGACTCAAGAAAACTTAAAAATTACCATTTCTTTTAGGTGACAAAATCTTCATTTTACCTTTCTTATCAGAAATAAAAAAAACAGGTGTCAGTAAATTAATGAGTAATGTCATGTCTATGGGTCTCTCACAGCCATCCAGGCTATTCAGTAGAGGGAGGGTGGTGAAAAGGAAGATTAAGTGGTAAATCTGCTTAGAGAAGTTGCTTCACAGAAAGAAGTAAAATTAAGCTTTGCTGGGAGGAAAGAGGATACATCCATTTCCTGGAGGAAGTGACACTCACCCAAAAAGAAAAAAAATGCTTTCCAGTTCCTGTCCCATGGAAGTTAAGAATTTTGTGCAGTAATTGTTTCAAAAAAAAAAAATCAAAAGGGCTAGCAGGGAATTCAGGAATCCCCCTCTCCAGGCAACGGCCCTAAGCAGTAAAGAGTCAGGCTGAATAGCTTTGAATAATTTTTTTCTAAGACAGCAGCTTTCAGAAGGAAAGCTGAGATACCTTCCTACTTTTGAGGTGGAGTTGAGTACTTTCTAGGAGAGTAAGAATAGGGGTTTGAATATCCTCAGTGAAGAAAGAATTGAATCTGGATCTCCTGAGCCCTAGCTACATGTTCGAATATTAACATCAACAATTCTAACCATCACCGGTATCTGCTATTTCCTCACAGGATTTGAAAGAAAGACATTACTCTTCATTTGTGCAGAATTTCACTTTCAGAAAGAATTATGAGCAAGGTGTCAGTATGGGCAAGAGGTACTGCTACCTGATCCAGAGAGTACAGACAGATTGAAAAGGTGTGTACTGGCAGGTTCCAGTCCAAAACGTGCTGACTGCTCAAACAGCACTCGTAAGGCAGCAACAATTCCCATGTTTTGTACTGGAGCCAGTGAAGGTTTAACAGGACAGGCAAAATTGAGCGGTGGGGAATCACATGTAGCAGGGAATTAGCACTTGACAGGCACTGACTCAGGGACTCCAGCTTTACAGCAGGCAAAGAGTTCCTCCACCAAGGTGACCAAGGCTGGTTCTGCCCATGATTGCACTATGCTTCATTTTCCAGCTTCTCTTCTTAAGTCAGTGATGCCCTTGCAACAGGAAACAGAGGCAGCAGCCCCATACAATGGCTCTTTTCTCCCCCTGCTATCTATNAGTGCCTTCATTTTCCAGCTTCTCTTCTTAAGTCAGTGATGCCTTGCAACAGGAAACAGAGGCAGCAGCCCCACACAATGGCTCTTTTCTCCCCCTGCTATCTATGGCCTGTGGTATCGGACAGTTTAGACACGGCCAATTATGGAGGATGTTCTTTTGGCTTTCTAAACTTCATTCTAAGCATCTGGGGCCTAAAATTAAGCAGTGGAGTCTTCCAGATTTGCAAATGTAATATAATTGTAAGAAATATATGCACAATTGAATATAATTTATTCCCACTTCTGTATAAACAAATGAAAGGAAGAAACAATTGGCAAAAATACAATGCAGATGTAATTCTGAAAGTCCAGAGAAAATGAACACTAACTCCTCCTTCTCTTTCCTCTAGATGATGAAAGCCTCTGAATGATATAGTCAGTCCCTACCATCTTTGGCAGTGCAATTCTAGTGTCTTCTGACAGACCAGAATGTTTCATAGTAGCGAATACGATACCCAGTGCTGTACAATCCTTAACAAAATGTATCTGGTTGAAGGCACTTAAAACCCAGCATCCAATTTCCTTGATTGTAAAAATTAAGCCACATAGTTTCAGTGACACATTAAGCTAAAAAGCCTTTAAAGAAAGTACTCCTTTCAGCTCTTCTCCTGCTTCCACCAGCCTATCCTATCCCCAGGTAAACCTGCTCTGTTTTGCCAATACAAGCATGTGCGTCCCCATGGAACAAGCCCCCACACAACTACAAAAAGAGCTCCTACCCAGACCAGCTCCCTGTTCTGGTTTACCACTTATCTGTTTAAAGAGGCTCCTGGTGGCAAGGAGGCAGTGTGAGGGCAGGAAAATGTGATCCAAAGCAAAGGGAAAAGAGGACAGCAGTGCTAGGTTAACACCTGCCTTTCAGTAGTGGTGCAGTCTTAAAGAATATATGAAACAGACTCAAGAGTCTGAAAATAATTTTCCAATACCCTACCTTCCACATATGTTAAACCTTAGTCTTTCATGACCTTTTGTTAAACTGTCAAAAATTTTATATTATTAAGAAATGTACATAAAAATAGTTTTAAATATGTTTGCAACCTTTTCCCATTTGCTGGCAATATTTCTAATATTGATAAAACCAGTATGGTCATTTATTCTCAGAAAAACCAAACTCAGATGAACTTTCTAATTAACAAAATAATTCAATGTCAAATGCAAAATGATTGTGGATTTCCTGAAGTTAAATTTAGAACTTGCTGCTACAATGCAGTTTCCTATCAGTGTAAGGCTGACAAAATCATGGATACGTTAGAGAAAACAGAAGTCTACCATTTGTGGTGAAATACAAAAGTTATCTGCTGATCAGCTGAGTTGAATGAATGCAATACTTACTAAAAATTACTCTTGTAATATTGATCAAAGTTTGTAATGAATCTCAAAGCCAAACAGAATAGACAACGCTCTGTAGCAATAAAGCTATACTGATTACCTGCTCAGGGAAAAATTCTTGCAGAAAGGGACCCAGTAGTATGATGCCCAGTCCTTCTGGGTCTAATTTGGTCTTCATGAGGTTTACACTAAGATAAAAACATTGAATATAAAAGTATGAGTAAGACACTTTTATTCTTGCATGACTAAGTTATGCTGTCCTACCACAGTACTGACTGCCAAGTATAGCAATACTGTTCTATTTTTAATTGTAAGTGACAACTGCACCAGAATGGCATGCAAGTTGCCAAAACATGGTTATTTTTAAATTGGAGTAATCTGTTATTTTAAATTAAATAAGTGATAATTCTGAAGGACCACCATATTTGGTAAAATAATTTGAAACTCATATAATCTAAAACCAGGTTTACAGCCCAAAAGGCATTTTGCTGTCTTGTAAGCATTCTTTAAAGATACAAAACCCAGCCATCTTTCAAGTACAGCTCTATCACTGCCAAACAACCTGTTTTTAAACAGAGATTTGAAAACCTTCCAAGATTTTCTAAGTACGCTGAAATAAAATTAAATTTAACAGATACATTTCTTATTTATATCACGTACTTGATATCAAAGAAGCCAGAACCAACAAACAATGGAAACACTAACAATACTAATCTGGAAGCCTTACTGCATGACTACGGTCTAATTTCAGGTCACTGGAAACAAAGGTCAGTTATAAGTCTATGTATCTATTTAAGCAATATATTTCTACAGGCAGCAGATTGTATCTATTTGCATCTACCTAGCCCTCTGCTTTAGTTCAAGTTGTACCGTGCACAAGAACGTCCTCATTGGGTCAAACCAACAGAGTGTCCTGCCCAGTATCCTGTTCCTGACACTGGTCAGTAGTGGATGCTTACGACAGAGTACAACAGGGCAAACATACATCCTTAGTTTACCCTCCCCATTTCCAGCAGTCTGCTGCTCAAAGACATCTTCAGTGACAGGCAGTATCTAAAACACAAAGATATATGTTTTTCTTTCCATGCATGTGCCTAATTGGCTTTGAACCCATATATACTTCTGGTTCTCAATAAACTCCACTCAAAAAATTCAAATTAAAATAAAAATTCTGGGAATAAGAGTCTTCTCTGTTTTGAACCTGTCATCTGATAATTCAGTTTGATGACATCTCATTTTTGTATTGTGTGAAGCAATTAACAATCATTCCCTACTGTCAATGGTTGTCAATCTTTTCCAGGTCAAACAGTCCTAACCTACCTGCTCCTTGCACTAATGGCACTCTGTATGTTTAATCAGCCTTGTTGCCTTCCTGATACCTTTCTACAATATTCTTTTTCCAAGATGATGTGAAACATCAGGCATTTATACAATGACTAAACTCCTATGAATCCCACTCCATATGTCTATCACTATCAGTTTACATGTAGAGATGCTTCCTGACCAGTAATATCTAGTTCATAGACCAACAACGTGTATGTGAAATCAGCATTGCTTTATCCCCTGAGTGACCAATCTACACTTACTGTACTGACACTTCTCTGTTACCCTATCTTCTAGTAACTTCTGCTGCTCTTACACATTTTTTTAACATCTCAAACACATTTGTATCAGCAACAATCATACAAATCCCTGCTGTCAAATCCTTGCTGGTAAAATAACAGAAATCACAGATTTAATACAAAGTCCTGTAAAATTCATCTAATTATCTCCCTCCATTAAGAAAAAGTGACACTTTTATTCTTTGATCAACTCTTTACCTACAAAAACCATTCCTTCCCATTCCATGTTTACACATGAAATAGTTCTATGTTACTTTTCCCTAGACTGGCNTATTCTTTGATCAACTCTTTATCTACAAAAACCATTCCTTCCCATTCCATGACATGAAATAGTTCTATGTTGACACATGAAATAGTTCTATGTTACTTTTCCCTAGACTGGCCTTCAAATCCTTTTTTAAGTGCTGTTGTTCATTTGTCACCTTCTCATTCTGATGCTGTTTGGTACCAGCACAGTTCACAGTGGCAGGTAACCTAAAATAGTTCAGCAATGTCATTCTGATGTTTCTTCAGGATTTTGGGTTTTTATTACTTCTTTTGAAACTTCAGAATCTTAGTTATTCTGACCACCCTTAAAAAGGCTTAAGTGCAGAACCTCTCAGTAATCTTCTCCACTGATAAGGAGAACTGCTCCCTACAACCTTCCCTGGAGCATATGAAGAACTCACTGCACTTTTCTAATTGACTTTGAGTACTTTTAAACATTGGGAGTCATCTATCAGAACTACAAACATCTTGCAAGCCTCTTGGCACTGATGGGTTCAGAAGAATACTATTAGTTTTTATAACTTTGCTGATTAGTCTACAGAAGATTTTAACTCTGCTTTATATTGTATTTACATTTAACATTCCATAAATCCAGATTTTTCCCTTCTTTTTTCATGTAGGCACTGTGTTTTCCTTTCAGAAGACACACCCTTAGCTTCTCATAGATTTTACTATGTAGGCCTTTAACCACCGCAGGTCTCTTTGCTGGGGGCTGTGGGCAGAAGGTGTTGTTTCCAAGGTCTTTTTGATTGTTGTACAGAAGCATTTTGTCCTTTTGGCTGCCCCTTATGTATCTTCATCTTTAAGTAACTTCCTAACATAGAACTAGTAGTACATTATTTGGACTCTTAATTTCTCCCTCAACACACAGAGGTTGTATTATGCAAATCCTAAGAGAATGGCTCTGTTAAGGTCCTCGGAAGAAGAATTTTACAATTCATAACACTGACTGTGATATCCTATAAACTATGCTAATTTATCATTTTTTAAAATTTTCACTACTCAAGTGAAACCACCACTGAGGATTTGCAAGATACTGGATTTCAATCCTTCTCTTTCTCATTCTCACTGCTCTCAAAGTACAAAATCTTGGATTCAGTGGCTGTTTGAAACCTGCCCAAATTCTTGAAATGCTGCAATAGAGTTGCAAAAACATTGTTTGCAAACAGAACCATGACAGATAATTTAAAAAATGCACTTAGAATTATGTAATAAAATTAAAGCAAGGTATATACTCGCTAAAGAAATACAAGAACTGTTAAAAAATACAGAGCCACATAAGTTTTTAAATATGGCCAGTATACAAAATTCAACCAATTAAGCAGGAGGGTAGATTTAATAAACTTGGATTGTGATATGTTTCAACTGAGGCTATTTCCTTCACCAAATCCCTAACACCTTTCAATGTTACTTGGTACCATAGCAGAGCTACTGAACTCGGGCGCTTGTGCTTCGGTCTCCTCAGCGCAAAGCCTGGCACCTGAACTGAAGAGGTTATGAGTGGTGGGGTGATGGCCTTTGTACTGTTATGGCTGAGAAGTGTGTGGGGACAAAAGCCTCCACTATCGGTCAAACAGACAGAGAGCATAAAATGTTTTAAACAAGCAAGATCTAAATTGGTGCCCTAAAGGGCATCAAATGGTTTTTAGAAACAGGCAAAATAAATGAGACAGGTGGGTTCTCAGATATATTTACTAAAAGACTAGAAAATTTTACTAAAAACATATCCAATGGCATTCAGTACTGGCTAAGTCACCTTGCTCATTGATGTGTGCTCTACGGAGTTTTCCCCTCTACAGTTCTAAAATTCTAGTCAGGTCTGATCTTTATACATCCTGAGAGTCTGAGAAACTTAAAGCCTTGGATAAGATCATCACAAATTTAAATAGTACATTTGAGGTAAGGCCTTTAATTTTCCTTAAGAACAAACAAGCAAAAAAGCCTGTATGGAGTTTGAAATACGTTATTTGTACTTGTGTTCCACACTAAAAAGACAGAACATCTAGAACCAGAACAGAGTAGGTTCTCAAGATAATAGTATTAGGCAATATATTTATTTAAGAGGAGATGATTTAAGACTGCGTATTCCATGGTTTGATCATGGCTTTTCAATACAGCAAGTCTTTTGACTGGCTCTTCATACATCAATTATATTTGACATGCTATGCACAGTAAAATAGGACAGGGCTATGCCACAAATACCCTGAAAGCCAAACAGCCAAATGGAAAAACCGCTGAATGAAGAAATAGGATTTCTGCAGATTGATTGAGACAGCAGAACAAAAAGGCAAAAGGAAGCTTCTCAGACCTATTAAATGATGGCTTTTTCCTTCCCTTCCTATTAAAAAAAAATCTTTTGCAGATTTCACCATTTACTGTCATAATATGGGTGTGAACCTTTTGTCTTGTACTTTCTTTTAGTTTGGGTATCTCTTTATTTCAATTTCCACTCCTGTCCTCCACAGAACAACTCAGTAAACTTCATTAAAGTTTAACACTTTACACTTTAACCATTTGAAAGAGCAGAAAATGGGCTCAATCACATTTCAGATGGCCGTGGTAAGAAAACTTGCAGTCTCCACAGTCATTCCACTTTTGAACCAAGTAAACTAGGCCAACTGTTTACAAGAGACTAGAAGCATCTTTTGGAACAGTAAAAAAGTTCAAGCACTCAGCTCTCCTTTCTGGGTTAAGCTTTTAGTTACAAAACATGATAAGTTTTGACACCAAAGATTAACTGTTGTCACTTAATATTAGTCTTGTCTGTCCATATTAGAGCTAAAACATTTGAATTTTAACTCTAGTCCTGGGAATCAATGTGTCATTTCTGAAAAGAAATTGTAATTATAAACACTACTAGGTCCTGAGTGCTGGTGGAAACAAAACTATAACTGAAGCAGTTTCAGCTTCAAACTCTGCAGAAAGATCCAGTGGTAATCCAAATTTGCCTCTGAATACCTTGATTGTTTAGCATTCTGTCATACAGTTTCAACCCCATTAATATTTGGAAATATAATCCTGACTATCTCCTCAATATATAGTAATGCAGTAAGTCTGATGGGTTTTTTTGCTTCTAGTTATCACTACCAAAGTTAGAGACATCTTAATTTTAATTCCTCCCCTTTACTTTAAAGCTTAACATTTCAAAATAACATTCTGTGTCCAGAATGTAAACTAGGAAACAAAATCCAAACAAGGAAAAAAACTCGAAACCAAAGTCAACCTGAAATTTTAACAGGTATGTGGTTAACTGAACCCAGAAAAAAAGGCTTAAATGATAATTAATGTGATTAATTGAT
Source organism: Mystacornis crossleyi (assembly GCA_013400655.1). Classification (NCBI taxonomy): domain Eukaryota; kingdom Metazoa; phylum Chordata; class Aves; order Passeriformes; family Timaliidae; genus Mystacornis; species Mystacornis crossleyi. The sequence goes on from VYZQ01005206.1 coordinate 15,424, forward strand.
ACTTCAGCAGTATTTAAATTTTACTATACTTACTATTCAGGATCTGAAACAAGGTCCAGAGCCTTCATTACATCTTCTAGCAGAGTGTCAGGTATAAAACCATTATCTGAAGAAGGAGCAAAATTTCTTGTGAGGAAAATAAACAAAATACTTTCCAGGACAATTTCAGACAAGAATACAAATACTACATATCTTTATCTGTAAAATTTGCAAGCAAATAGTGGGGTTCTAGAAGGAAAGCAGCTTTCAAATGCTTCTCTCATGCTTTAAAAAAAAAAAAAAGTGCAACACAGAAATTGGATTTACCACTCATACACTTAGAAACTTAATACTTGCTAAGAATTCAATCTTGTATAGAGTTCTCCACTAGGCACCTTGGGATAGTAACTGTAACATTTTCCCCTTTTGATTAGTTAAAAAAGTACCTGAATGCTAGACATCCTTTGTTTTCCAAAACATAAGAAAATTTTCCGTGTATACTGCACACATTCAAGAACAAAACCTCACGAAGAATGAATCATATCAGATCAGTTGTTTTATAAAAATTTAATACAGGAGGAATAAATTTTATGTTAATTACAAAGAACATTAAAAAGTTAAAAAACTTTTTAAAAAACTCTATTTCCTATTGCACAACTTCCCTTACTGCAGAATTCTCAGATATTTCTTCAAAGAATTATGGAATGGTTTGGGTTAGAAGGGACCTTAAAGATCATCTCTTTCCAACCTGCCTGCTGTGAGCAGGGAGACCTTCCAGTAGACCAGAGTGCTCAATGTCACTTGTAGACTGACTCCTGTACTGAGTATTTCTTAAGGACTAGGCATTTCATTCCTCTCTTAAGGAGTAGATTTCTATTAAAAAAATCTTATTTCAGCACGAAGTACGGCCCTTACCCTCAGGGTCGTATGTCTGGAAAACTCTTCTTGCTTGTTCTGAAGGTGCTTCCGGAGCAACAAGGGCCATGTCCTATTGTGAGCGGGGGGGCAGAGGCGGCAGAAACCACAAAGAAAACTTACAAAATATTCTTACTTCAGATACAGAATACTAAGAAAATATTTAGCCATACTACACCCAGTTGGAATGTAAATTAATGAAAATTTCAATACAACAGAAGAAAAGTTAAGGTAATTTGGCAATTTTGCTGATAATGACATAAAACAGTCAAGAAATATGCTAAAGATTACTCCATAAACTTCTAGACAAATTTTATACAAGCCTTTTCATGCAGATGTTGTGGCACAAAAGCTAATAGGAAACTACAGTTCCAATCATTTTTACTCAAGAGCTCCAAGTGGGAAAGAGAACATAAACTAATTTGGGAGGACTCCCTTTGTCCTGCTAACCTCTCCTGGTGAGAACAACATGAAAATTTCTTGCTTTACATACCAGAAATATAAATGCTAGATTTTTATATTAAATCTGTATCATAATAATGTAACTATAAGGATCCATAAATATTACTTAATTGAAACAAACCCACTGTTCAATGAAAAATTTTCAACTGATTTTATAAATGAATGATAACTAGAACATTTACAGAAAACCAATATTTTAACAGTGTATCTTCATGTTTACAGATGCTCTAAAACCCTTTATAGTACTTTCAGATAAAAAGACCATGTTAGCTCAACACAATTAGTTTCACGATGCCAAATAACGTATGAAGTCGTGCAGTTCTTGAGCACATACCCTATCACAATGGGTACCACGTTATTATACAAGGTACATACACACACTATGAAATTTTGTAATATGTGATCAACTCTTAAAATTATGGAACACAAAACATACTAAGCAGGAGTAGATTTCATTATCACAGTGTATTACAGTAAACTAATGCAAATATTTCTCAGTTTAAAATCACTGATGCCATAGCATATAGAGCTTATTAACAACAAGATGATTAGTGATTTCAATACTCAAGATTTAACTCCGAAGAACAGATATTTTAGTGGTAGTTTCTTATTAACAAAACAGCAGCTCACAAAGCCTATGTAACAAGGGAGAACTCTTAAAATTTCCAACGGTGTGGAAGGATATAACCCCAAGTAACTTCCAGGGGCATGGACATATAATTTCAAATGTAAACTACACAGTTCTACTTTGGTTTACTAGCATGCAGTTCTTTCCACACAATCTTAACATAATCCAAGAATAAAGACTACCACTTGCACTCTCCTCCTGTAGCAGATACTGTTCGTAACCAGGCAGAAACACCAATTAGGTGTAGTAGTTTTGTTGGCATATTTTATATTCTGTGAGATAAGAACTAGGAGGAATGCAAAGCAGGCTCCAAACTTTAAAAGAATATACAGAAGTTTATTAACAGAACTCAAAGAAAAAAGGAGTAGTAAGGGTCAGAATAAACCTTCAGAACACTTCTCCTCCCCCCATCCTCCTCCCTCCTCCCACTTAAAACATAAAGACACAAACTTGGGATTATTTCAGTCAGTTTACCACCTCTATAATAGTCTTTCATCAGTTCACTCAGGGAGAGGAGTCTCCTTTGCCCATGCTATGGGGCTTCCCCACAAGAAACAGTCATTTCTCATGGCTTCAATATCACAGCACAACAGCCGCCCAGGGCAGTTTTCTGTTGGCATGTGTGAGGTCCTCCCCCTAACTTAAAGCTTTCCCCACAACTATTTTCAAGGGTTCAAGCCTAGCTAATGGGGTACTATTTTAAGGATGAGCAGTTTCAGAGCAAAGGTTTTCTATCTCTGGAATCATCTTCATCTCTAGTAACAGAGGTCTTGTTCTTCTTCCCTGGGAACAAGGGTCTTCACTTCATCACTATCTCTCTCTGTTCAGGCTTCTCATTGGATCACAGCTACTTCAACATTTACTTATTTCATCACAGGCATCTTTGCTCGTGGCAATTTCAATGCTCTACCCCCCATTCTTATCATGAAATTACAAGGGGTCCTCTGGTGTATCATAGTCCATCACCATAGCTTTATAAAAGAATTTCAGCTTTTAGGTTTTGAAGCGTTTCCTTTATCTCCTCTCTCCGGGCTTCAGTTCTTTCTTCTTCACGGACTTTGGTGTCACTATCATTGTGTCTATTCACGTGCCTTCTCCTTTCCGTTTCCTCTGACCTGAGAGAGGATTGATGTCTGCACGTTTCACTTCTTCTGGGGAACTTACAGCACTCAAAGGGTTAATCTTACCCAGGCCTGGGCTTTGCAGCTGGAACTTATCTGTCTCTGTTGGTCACAAAAGTGGCTGCATTGGCGGTGGGGGGGAACCATCCCAGCCAGCACGGAGCCACGGGGCTGCTCTAACAGAGCAGGACCAGTTTGCACGGAGCACGGCCACGATCTCGCCAAGCCGCACTGGGGGGGGCCAGCGCGCACAGAGCTGTGGGCCATGGCCCGGCCTCGCCGGGCCGAGCAGGGCCCCATTTACCTGTCCAAGGACCGGAAGCAAGAGAGCGATTCCCAGGCTTGTTCGTCTTTAAACGTGGCTTTTCCAGAGGCGTGTCCAGCTTCTTAAGTGGCTTAACAGAGTTGTCAATATTCGAATTACCCAATTGATTAGTTCTATCACGTCTGGAGGAATTTACAACAGCCCCTTGCAAAAAACATCACTTCCATGTCTGGTGGAATTTTTTTTTTTTTTACTAAAATTCCAAGCTGTGATAACCCATGACACCTCCCCACCCACAACTTATCTTGTTAATGTAGTATTTTCCACAGTTTCATGTGATCAAAAACCGATTCTTTAAAGCAAGTGTCCAACGTTTAAAGCAACGACCAACAATTATTTTGATTGCAAACAGTGTATATTTCTGTTCGCATTTTAATTTTTCAGGTCCTTAGTTTTCCAGTTCACGTATGTGGACATGGGAAGAACTTAAGAGATGAAGTCACCGAATGCATCACCCAATACTAAAGATGCTCTCTTTCAACAGAACATTCAATTATGGTAAAGCCTCCAAATTGTTACATATTAACACTTTTTATTCACTAAATGTGATTTACTGATGCTCTAAGCAAGTAACTTCAGGTGGAAACTTAGAATTCTAAGTCTGCGCTAGAGAGATGACCAAAAAACCCACCTCTCTTATCTGTGAAACAATTCTAACTTTTCACTCAGACTGTAGTCCTATAAAAAGTTTAAAATGCAAGATCCTTTATATACAAATCCCATACAACCTCTAACTTATCATGTCATTAATTTCCAGTATCCAGATAACTTTAGAAGTTCAATTAGTCCATATATTTGTATCTAGGGGAAAAAAAATACCACAGCTCCTTCATGCAATAAAGCTGAAAATGTGATAAACATCTAACAAAAACATATTTCAGCTGCCCAAGCAGATATTTTGCCATATGTGCCAAAATATATTCCCCACTCTAGCCTTATGAATTGTATTTTGATATAACCCATGCATTGAAAGTTCCATATAAGGGAATCCCATAAACAGTTAATTACAATAATTATTTCCAATACTAAGTACAGTATGTCCCAAAAATCATGTTTCACTCACTGGCTCTTGTGATACACAAACAAGTCATTTATATTACTTTGAAAAGTTATTCTCATCAGTAGTACCAGTTATTTTAAGAGCCCATGTTTAGCCTCAGAGGCAAAAAATATTCTTCATAAGTTTTAATGAAAACATTCCAGAAGTTTTCATTCTACAAATCAAAAGCAGAACATAATGGCTAAGCCACACTGAAATCCTGGCTATGAATTTTTACAAAGATCACACACTGAAAGACCCACTGCCTTGAAAAATGAAATCTGCTTGCACATGAACTGCCTTATGGTTCTACACTATCACTATTGAGTGATATGTAGAATCACATATTGTAGAAGAATTACATATTGTAATACTGATTTTATTCTTCAGAATTTACCTAGAAACAACACAGAAACACTTATTATTTATCAATTTTTTAACTTGCTGTAACTTAATTGCATCTGGAGAACTGAAGTTTATTTAATCCTGTCTTGTATTACAGAGGAAAGTTGGGGTTTTTCAATGCTATAATCAGTAGCTTTCAAGGCATCAACTTTTCCAAAATGGCTTCCTAAGAAAACAAGGTTGATGGAATCTCTGAAACTGATTCCCATCCCTCTAGCTGACTTCTGACTCCCTTGCCCAATTTCATTTTTCCAGAGGAAGCAGGAGTCTCACAACTGGTTGTAGAAACTGGATGCCAGGCAGAGCATCTCAGTGAGGAGTTGGTTCAAAAAGAAATTTGATTTTATGTGTCAGCAAGGTTCCTTTGGAGATTATCTTTCGAAAGAGAAAAGACACTTCACACAGTCCTACTGATGTACTATGTAACTGTATCATTATAATCTGGACACACAGGTCTTTCACACATGACCAGAATGCATTTCAAATTGGAGAGTACTCTGAAATAAGAATGTGCAACTTCAGTTCTTCCTGTGGCTGTAATCCTTAATTTGCAATGAATCTCCACATTCACTATGGTATGTACCCCAGAGGACACACAGCACGTTCTTCTTCAAAGGTGAAGGCATCCTGCTACCAAAGCCAGAACTGAAATGCTCTCTACATCCTGAGATAGAACAACTCACTTAACTGAGAGAGAATAGACTTGAATGCAGCTTTATTTGGAGGCAAGGAGCAGAAGTGCCATATGTATCACCACACATACAAATGAAGTTATGTGTCCTAAAGGCATCAGATAGTTTTACTTGTAGGGACTGGCTAGGAAGTGAACCAAAAAGTAAAATTTAACACAGAGTGGTATCAGCTGAGAAGCAGGAAAGCTATCATCACTACAGCAGCAAAAATAGGCTCAAAGTCTTGAGAGTGATATAAAAATCCAGTTGTTGATGCTCATTAAGATGAAAAGGGCTCAAGAGAACTTGGGCATTGCTTGAAATTAAGAAACAGCTTTTTTTGTAGGTTTTCCTTGGGGATATTTATCAAACCAAGGAAAAGAGTCCTTAAGATCTAAAATGCGAGGCTGTTATATTACCATCATACAAGGAACTGAACAGTTATGGAGAGGTCACAGATCTTGTTTCCTCTTAGGCACTACTGAAGAAGTATTAAGACTGCTGAGGTATGAAGTAACTGATTCTAAAAATACTCACCAACACAGTCTACTGACAATTTAGGCAGACTATTGTGAAGGGTCTGTCTGAAAAGGGGCAGTTAGAGAATTATGCTGTGGTAACAAAGCAAGTCAAATCCTAGAGCCCTTATCTGCAAAGTCCATCCTAAAGCATTTAATGTTACTTGATGTAAGTGTAGTTTAAAAGACTGAGTCTGGCTCTGAACAGAGGGATGGCCAGTGAAGACTAGTTCAAGGCTCCCATTTGTGTTCAGGGACATCCTCCGCACCAGTAGTTCGCAGGGGGCATTGCCCCTGGTTGTTGCAGTGATAGCAGTACCCTGCACAGACTTCTTACCATGATTTTCTTGTGCTGGCCAATGGAATGTGAGAATGCTCTGCAGCATGTTATCTTCCCTGAGAGAAGGCATTAAAAAATGCCAAACAACTGGAATATACCCAAAGAATACTTGAAGGAGTATAAGGTTTTTCCCACTTGAGAGCTGTATATGGAAAAACTGAAGCAAAGGTCCTTGACTTATCTGTCACTATAGAAGAGCTCTGCAGCCACAACTATTTCCACTTCAGAATGGCAGGTGTCAAAGATCATATACTGTATCCTCCTAAGCCTTGAAGAATCTCAGTCCATCTGGGATTCAGAAAATGCCAAAAGAAAATACTTCTCTTGAATTAGAGAGGGAAAAGATACAAAAGGAAGAATGCCACCTCGAAAGTAGCGGAGTTCTTATCAGGGGTCAGAAAATAAAATACAGGCTTTGTAGTTTAGACCAGAAAAAGACAACAGTTTATCTGAAAGCATTCATCAACGGATAGTGGTGGTGGTGAAGGAGGATAAACATTGATAGCAAGCAATCTGTTCCAACAAGGTGGTTAAAAGGAAGCAAACTGGCTCTAGCTGCACACTGCCTTGCAAAAGTGAAATGATTGCATTTACTCTACAGTACCTGCAGTACCTTGCTGAGAACAGAAAAGAGTTCTCAATAGGGAAGACTGAAAAGCTACATATGGATGATTTCAAATTCTTTTTCACCTTCACCCATACTACCAGACAGAAAAGAGAGCCTACTTGATCCACAGGTGGGGTGAGGCTGTGGAGGAAAAGCTAACACAAACCAAAGAGGAAGAAATAATAACAAAAATCTGACAACTCTGTCAGTCTATTCATTTGGAAAGCAGGGCTTTTAACATACACACACATAAGTTACAGAAACCACAATATATCCTCCATTCCTATGGGAGGGGATAGTTTAATAAGACAACCAACAAAAAAACCCACAGCATTGCAGTTTTTAAAAATAAGAGAAACTCAAAAGTACAGTGAATACCTGTTTGACAGTTACAGTGCCAGAGATGTTGGTGGTTTAGTTTAAAACATCAGAAGAAAGCAACAATTCACTTGGTGAATCATTAAAAAATAAGAGCTTCTTCAACATGTTCCTTGCTTTCATGGACAGATTACAAGAGATTACTGTGAACCAATAAAGATTAGGTATATAGTCGTTTTCTGATTCAGTTACTAGCTTGTTTTGCTCATCAATACACATTCTTTGTTTTGAAAGCAAAAGTAGATTACTGAAATTATAGACCAGGAGTCAGCAAATTTGAGTTTACTGGAATTCTTTTCTAATAGCTAAATTACATACTACCCTCAAGTCACAAGCTCAATCTGAAAGGGCAGCTTTTCAAATTATATTCACAGAGCTTTTTTTTTTTTCCCCCAAGACAGAATGCAGTGCTATACAAACACTGAATTTTTTTCCTAAGAGGAATCAAGCTGGAAGTGGACAAATTCCACGCTTTATGACTTCTAACACCTCCACAATATAATTCACTCAAGATGAACCTTAGCTTCTATTATTATGCTACCCTTTTTCCATGTAAAAAAATTAATATCTAGTATTAAATACTATTTCTGCATCTAATACTATTTCAGCCTATAGATATGAGCTGATTGCCACACAATGCAGTGGTGAGTATTAACATATTAATTCTATCTGGGAATTACAATAAGGAGGTGGGACATGAACAAGTATGACAGGAACATTTGATACCAAAGTTTAAAACCAGTGAAGATGCACTGCAGAAATTTAAATCTTCCTAAATACAGTTCTCACAACACTGAAAGCTGCACTTAATGTTGGAGACCAGCTTAGAGTATTCAGTTTCCCACTTAAACCATATAATTCTCTCTTGGGATGACAAAAACCCTCTGGATTGCTTCAATCCAGAATGATGACATGTTTTTGAAAATAGACTGGATCAATTGTTTTGTAACTGAAATATGGCAAGTGTTTCTAAAGAACAATATTTAGCCTGGTTAATTAACCTAGCAGCAATATTTTATGGCTTTTCATGTGAAATGTACAAGCTCTGTGGAGCAATGAAGAAAAAAGTATATTAATAATGGCATGTGTTGGTAAGGAGTATTTTAGGAAGTCTTTATACACACATGTTGCTACATGTACAGAGAAAATACTAAATATTCATAAATATCACAGTTTCATATATTATAAATACAGTATTGCTATTTATGTTCAGATTTGAAGTATATTATTTCAGGTAGCTAATTCCAACAATAGCAAAACAGAGCAATTAGCTTCTACAAAAACAGCATGTTTATTCTTTTATTAATACACAACTTGTGATATTTTTTCATTAAAGTTGTATTATACAGTAAAGCCCATTTCACTTCACTCCAGCTGCATGAACTTTCTTAACTATGCATAGGCAGTGACCAAACTTCTTCTCTAAATACACTTGCACTGTTTCAGTATTTTCATACCACAGCCTCTTTGACTGACAACTTTGGCACCCCTCTGTAACAGTTATTCTTAAAGTACATATATAAGATACTCCAAACTATCAACTGGTAGAGGATAATGGCATTGGACTCTCTGTAATACAAAGAGAAAACAAATTTCATATATTTTCTATGTAAAACAAACCAACACTGGAAAAAATGCACTTAAATACTGAAATGAGCTTCCTAGAGTGTTACAAACAATAGAATGTATTATTCACATAAATAATCACATATAACTTTTTATGATCTGCAAGAGGAGAAAGAAGATGAAGACAATGTCTAAAATATCACTAAACATGCTTCACTTTTGCTAGGAAGAGTTCAAAGGTCCCTCCTCCATAGACAATCCCTGTCCCTACCTTTTCTCTGTATTTGTATTCTTCCACATTTAGACTTTCAATTCATTAATTCACATATCCTAACCTGAAAGTAGAGCTGCCTTATCAAAAGAGGTCAAAGATGTTATTTTCATTTTGGATGCAACAAACCTATTGGTATGAAGGGAGTAAATAAATGGAAGAAAACTTATTTTTCAACGCCTTTTAAAAAGTGGTTAGAAACCGGTTGCTAAAGATCTTTGTGACTGTACTTGGATTAAATCTGATGCTGTATATGGATTCACCCTATGTTCCCAGGGATTCCACGGCTGTCACATGTATTATGGTTCTGTGGATCAAACAACAGCTACAACCCAAACTGATTTCAATCAGGTTCCTGCCATTTATAAAATGACCTAAAGTCTTCTGATAGAGATTCTCTACACAAGTTCAGTCTGTCACGTCCCACGTTTACTAGGCTGTTTGTCAGTTTGCAAAAGGCAGAACTTGGCACAAAGTTTCAGAACAGGACTACTACAGATACTACTTTAAAGTGTATTTTTATTACTGAAGCATGTGTTGCCATGTTGGCAGTCTCATTTACTGTTTCCAGCTCCTGCATCTATCCCAGCAGGGTTTGGGAACATGGGAATAAAGCAGGCTGAACAGAGAATTAAAAAATATGTAATCCTCCACTTCCAAGGATATATGGTGCCCTCCTCAGAATAAACATCTGGTCTTCAGACATTTCAGAGAAAAAACATGCAAAGAGACAAATGGCCACAAAATAATTTCCCTGTTGTTTAGCCCAAGAACACTTCACTTAAAAATATCTTTACTAGGCATCCAGTAACTATATTTAAAACACTGTTTCCTAAGTTCTGCAATACATTAATGACTTCAGGACATTTTCTCAGGAAGAAAAATTGTAAGTGGAAGAATGATTCCTCGGATTTCATCCAGAACATGTATTTATAACGTGAGCAAGGATTAACAGCCATTCACAAAGATTTATTTTCTCAAACAGAACATGACAGGTCGATAATCAGTTCATAAGCTGCAACTACCATTCTGTCACGTGGTAAATACTACACTCCCAATTCTAAATTTT
>VYZQ01005207.1:565-50420 GCA_013400655.1 Mystacornis crossleyi
CAACTGGATGTGCTCTGTTCTGGTTGTCAAGGTGGGGATCGAGCATGGGTTGGACTTGATGATCTTGGAGGCATTCTCCAACCTCAGTGATTCTGGGATCCTCCGTGGGAGAGGCAAGAATGAACCTCAGACGTTCTGCTGAGCCACAGCTCTCCTCCATCCAAGGGGGAATGGCTTCCCACTGCCGGGGGGCAGGGTTAGATGGGATATTGGGAAGGGATTCCTGGTTGTGAAGGTGGTGAGGCCCTGGAATGGAATTCCCAGAGAAGCTGTGGCTGCCCCTGGATTCCTGAAACTGTCCAAGGCCAGGTTGGACGGCGCTTGGAGCAGCCTGGGATAGTGGAAGGTGTGGGTGGGACTGGATGGGCTTTAAGGTTCCTTCCAACCCAAGCCATTCTGTCATTCTGAGAACCAATAACGTTGAGCGATCTTTTCAAGACCAAACAATTTTCATCACTTGTGAGTTCCACAGTTTGGAGCTGGAGATTCCCCATTAAGATCCAATCAAACCAGTTCAAGACCTGAGTTATCCTGCAGAGCTGGTGTTGTGTGACAGCAAAAAGACCCCTGAGCTGTGCCCAACAAGCGGTGGAGAGGAGAGATTGTGACCCAAGGTGCTCCAGGCATGGCAGTGTCTTTATAGGGGTATTTCTGAGTGGGTACAAGGGCAGACCTGATTTTGGAGGGGTGAGAACAGACTGGGGTTGGGTCTGAGCTCATCCCACCAAACTTGGCATTCGAGCAGAGGGTCTCTGACAGNACTCAAAAATTCCATGATTCTAAGTATAAAACCAGCTTCCAAACCATCAGGTGAAAACCAACCAGATTCAAACACAAAAATTGCCCAGCTCTGACAATAGATCCTTCTATAGAGCTGTAAGTCTGATTTTCATGTTCTGCCCTTCCACCAAGAGCTGCATTTTGAATAGGAACAAAATGGAAAAATGGAAATCTTGCCGCTGTTTTTCAAAATGATTAAACCAGAGGGGCCCGGGAACAGAGGTGGCTCTGTGAGTGTGAGAGTGGGAGCTGTGGTGTGTGTCAGGTGGTTTTATAAACACGGATTAATGGTCTCCAAAGCTCAATAAGGTGACTGCGTGATGTACCTGCTCTTTCAGGGGAGCTGAGAGCTTCAAGCACTTGTGTCATCATTCTTAAAGAGAGGGGGAAAGAAATAATCTTCATTTAAATGCATATAGTAGCTTTTCACTTGGGACTGAATGGAAAGTTTTTCTATTAAAATGCAAATGAAAGAATAAACTGTAACTCCAAATTTCTCCCTGAATATTGATGTCTTCTCTCCGCATTGTGGTAACAGGGTGATCTGTGCCTTCAGAGTGCGAGTATTTTATCTTGATTTGGGGAAGAAAGGAGGGTAGCAGGGTAAGAAAAAGAGTTTTGAGATTTGGGGCCTCTAAAGGAATTGTACCCCTTTTCAATATATTAACACAGCGCTGTGTTAGGCTTGGAAAAGAGCCTCAGAAAACCATCAGGAGAAGGGCAAAGGTGTTCAGCTGGGCAGTGCTGCTTTTGTGGCTGTAGGATATCAGAGGACACCTCGGCAGGAGCACCACCATCAAGTTGTGGCAGTGCAGGACAGTTCGAGGCTGTCTCAACATCCAAGTCTGACAAGAAAAGAAAGATTTAAGGTCATGTGTGGGCATTTTACACCAGGGCAACGTTCAGGTTGGACATCAGGAGGAATTTCTTCATGGAAAAGGGGTTGTCGAACATTGGAATTGCACCAGGAGGTGGTGGAATCCCCATCCCTGTAGGCGTTCAAAGAACAACTGGATGTGCTCTGTTCTGGTTGTCAAGGTGGGGATCGAGCATGGGTTGGACTTGATGATCTTGGAGGCATTCTCCAACCTCAGTGATTCTGGGATCCTCCGTGGGAGAGGCAAGAATGAACCTCAGACGTTCTGCTGAGCCACAGCTCTCCTCCATCCAAGGGGGAATGGCTTCCCACTGCCGGGGGGCAGGGTTAGATGGGATATTGGGAAGGGATTCCTGGTTGTGAAGGTGGTGAGGCCCTGGAATGGAATTCCCAGAGAAGCTGTGGCTGCCCCTGGATTCCTGAAACTGTCCAAGGCCAGGTTGGACGGGGCTTGGAGCAGCCTGGGATAGTGGAAGGTGTGGGTGGGACTGGATGGGCTTTAAGGTTCCTTCCAACCCAAGCCATTCTGTCATTCTGAGAACCAATAACGTTGAGCGATCTTTTCAAGACCAAACAATTTTCATCACTTGTGAGTTCCACAGTTTGGAGCTGGAGATTCCCCACTAAGATCCAATCAAACCAGTTCAAGACCTGAGTTATCCTGCAGAGCTGGTGTTGTGTGACAGCAAAAAGACCCCTGAGCTGTGCCCAACAAGCGGTGGAGAGGAGAGATTGTGACCCAAGGTGCTCCAGGCATGGCAGTGTCTTTGTAGGGGTATTTTTGAGTGGGTACAAGGGCAGACCTGATTTTGGAGGGGTGAGAACAGACTGGGGTTGGGTCTGAGCTCATCCCACCAAACTTGGCATTCGAGCAGAGGGTCTCTGACAGGACTGGTGTCACCCCAGGCTCCTTTATCAGCCGGAAGACATGGCCAACTTCAGATGTCCTGATTAATCCCTGGGGGTGCCTCCCTCTCTCTGCCACTAATAGGGGAGGGAAGGTCCCTCTGCTCCTCTGCTGTGTTTCCAACACCTCCCTTTGCCTCCACAGACTCTGACCCTTTCTGACCTGAAGCCGAAGCGAGGACCAGTGTCGGGTGGCACCCAGGTGACAATCACAGGCAACAACCTCAATGCTGGCAGCAATGTCATCGTGACCTTTGGGCGACAACCCTGCCTCTTCTACAGGTACAGATGAGCCCTTCCTGCTGCTCAAGCCTGAGTGTGGAAGATTAAATGCCAGTTAAAGTCAAGGGGCTCCTCCTGCAGCCCTGACACCCTGTCCCTCAAGTGCCTCCTTTGCCCGTGGCCGTGTCTGTGCAGCAACGGGACTTGTGCATTCTGCACCACGCACAGCCTTGCTGGGCATGTTTTGGGGAGAGAAAATAGGATTTATTTCATTGTTTTGACTGGTATTTGATGTGCTTTTTCCCGTGGCCTCTTGTCAAATTTCAGTACAATTCTCCACGGTCCTGTGCTCTGCTGCTTGCTCTGGGAGTGCGTCGTTTAAAAGATTCATTTTCATGTCCCCGCTTTAGTAGAGGTGACAAAGAAAATCTGACAACATCAGTTCGAAGTACCGAACCACCTCCCTTTTATCCCAGAATGGTCCTGTAGCGCTAAGAAATGGATGATTTGCAACTTTTTAGCTCTGGGTTGGCTCCTGTTCAATTGCTCTTCAGAGAGGCTTAATGTCAGTGTTACCTGCTGGATGTTCCCTGATCCCTGTGAGAATGAGTCTGAATCCCATTCCCAGGGGCTCCCGCAGCTCAGAACTACCCAGGGCAACACATTTTGCTGCCAGTAGCGATGGGGGATGAAGATGAAGTTGGAACATTTCTCCCAAATATGTCCTTGGCAGAGGAAGGGCTCTTTCACAGGAGACCTGGGAGCACGGCCCTGGGGCGATGCCCTTCCCTCTCCTGGCTGTGGGGATCCTCTTTAGCCGCCTGTCATGACTATGGAGCCATCCAGCACCCAGAATTCAGCAGGGTGAAGTCACAGCGTGTGAGCTGAAATGCCAAGTGGGAGCTACAGCTGCTTGGAGATGCTCACTGAAGAGACTGGGGGATTTTAGGAGGGACTGAGCATTGTCTTTCAAGGGAATTTAGAGGGCATCTGAGGGTGCAGTCAGTGAAGGTGACTTACACCCCCATTTTAGGGGTATGAGGCTGCATCACAAATCGTAGGACTGGGGAAACTGAGGATGTTTGATTTTTGACTCATTTTGAAAGGAGTGCATACCTGGAGCTGGTTTTGAGCCTTGCCAAAAAGGAAAGGTTTATGAAGAATCCTCTTGAAATATAACCATAAACTGCTTCCCACTGTATTAGCACTTCCAAATGTCCCAGGCACACTGGAAAATGCACTTAAACAAGGCTTACAGCCCTAATGCAAAGTAAACTTTATGATCCCAGACTGCAAAGCTGAGGTGCAAACACCCCTTTTATGAGCTGCTGCTGCACATGTCTGCAGGAAGGAAGGAAACATCCAGCAAACATTTAATCACAGAGAAAGACTTCCAGAGAGAGGCCTGGTTTGGACTGCCCTTGGGGTTCAGGTTTTACTCTGAAACCCGAGAGATGAGGGCTCTCATGGTTTTATTTAAACCAGTGAAAAGGCAATGCCACTTCCCCAGACACTGCTAAGGGAACATAAATGGTTCACACTGAGTTTCACCTCTTCAGTGCATAGGTTTAGGTCACAGGACATAAGAATAAGTAGTTGGGCTCTTTTTGACAGCATTTTGCTGCTGGTAGCACCTGGTTCACATTTACTTTCTCTTCCTCCCAGGAGATCCACCAAGCACATTGTCTGTAACACCACGGCTTCCTACGAAGGCTTTGAGAAGGTGAAGGTGTCCGTGAGAGTGGACAAGGCCAAGATCCACCAGGAGCTGCACTATGAATACGTAGAGGATCCCACCATCCTGAGGATCGAGCCCGAGTGGAGCATCTTCAGGTGAGCACCCCATGGGAACACCTTCCCTATTCCCATGGTTTTTTAAAGGAGCTCTACTGTGATAACTTTGGCCCTTGCTGTAGAAAACTGCTTTCCAAGCGTTGTGTCCACCAAGAATTTGGGCAGAGATATTTCCCAGAGCCAAATAAATCCCCCCTAATGGATTGNCAGGGGAGTTATCCCAGCTGAGCTCACTTGATAAGGACAAAGAGGCAAAGTTCTCCCAGGGTTCCCCTCTTTCCTTATCTGGTCTAACACCAGCTGCAGCCTGAGCTGGGCTGTGCTCAGGCTCGGCAGCTTCCCCTGAAGGTTTGAGCCACCAGCATCCCAGTGTCTCTTCCAGTATCACCTCTGAATACATCCTTCTCCCTAGAGCTGGGAGGACTGGACAATAGTATCACATTTATCTCATCCCAAATCCCCTCACACTCCAAATCCCATCAGCAGGTGTATTTGGGGAGGGGTGGTTTCAGTGGCCACAGATGAGCAGCTGCTTCTTTGCAGTTTGGTACAGTGGGCAAAAGCCCTTCCATGATTTTGGCAACGTTTAAGCTGTGAACCATTTCAGTCTCTCACAGTCTGCAAGCTGCTATTCCTACATTTCCCACAGAATTCATGGACTTGATGCCTCAGGACTGAGCACTGCCTGTTTGTCCACAGTTCCTGAAAGCCCCAGGGCTCTGTCCCGAGATGAAACACAACGGGAGCCCTGCTCCCTGCCCTATCCAGGAGCCTTTCTCCTCGTTAGGGATCCCTTTTTCTCTTCACGCCCTTGATGCTGCTTTGGTGAATTCACAGGGTTCACATGAAGGTGCCTGAGAGCAGCGTTTGCCCTGGTTGTGGAAGGCATCAAAGTGATACCCAAACTCTCAGAAGCCTGGAGAAATGGTCTCAGGAAGGGAGAAATTGGTCATTAAATGCACTGGTATTTCCTTGAAAAGATACAAAATGAGAAATCATCGTCTCCCCTCATTCATCCACGCCAGCTCTCTGCTTCCCTGTCAAACTGGACTGATTGGAGTCTCTGGGGATTAGGAGCAAGGCTTGTAAATCCCCCCAGTTCAGTTCCCAGCCCAAAGATGTTTTCACAAATCAATTAGTGCCTTTAATTACCATGAGGGAATTTACTGATTTAGCCGGATTGAATCTTTGCACGTTGGGCTTGAAGCTTCAGTGTTGGCATTTTCCATTCGGGGCTTTTATTTTCAGTCAGAGTCCAGGTTATCACTGAAATGAGAAATCACTTTACTCCTTTAAAAAGCGAGTTCAATGCTGCTTAAAAGGTGCAAGATTGACAGCCTAGAAAAGTGAATTCCCAAATATCCTCTGGAAAGCTGCAGCCCCTTCCTCCCTCTGGCCTCAGGTCTGACTGGGATGTGAGGAGTTCTCCAAAGCCTGTTTGCTCCTTGGTTTCTCTGCTGAAGCTCCCAGTCAGAGGTGAAGAAGCAGCCAAGGAGATGCCTCAGATGTCCTTGGCAAAGTTTTGCCCAGCTTGGAGGTGCAGGAACTCTGTGTCCCAGGGCTTGGTGGATGGGCTCTCCCCTCCCAGCTCCTAGAATAATGGAAATTGAGGTGAGGTGCTTGTTCAGGGGGTACCAGCTTATCTGGGGGTGTGCAGCTGCTAGGATGGAAGGCTGGGACTGCACTTTTCTCCTCGCTCATGGAATCACTAGGATTGGGAAAGACCGCTAAGATCATTGAGTCTAGTTGTTAGCCCAGCACTGCCACGTTCACCACTAAAACGTGTCCCCAGGTGACGCATCCAGACACCTCTTGGACACTGCAGGGATGATTTGAGCATTTCCAGGGATGGAGCATTTTTGGGCACAACCTCTCCCCTTTGCTTTCTTCATCTGAAATTGGGAAGCATCAACTTGAGCATCAACAGATGCCCCGTTTTTACCGATTTCCTCTTTCTTCAGCACTTTTGAGTCACTCCAAAGGTGCGCAGCCTTGGAGAGAGAAGATGGAATACCCGGGATTACCACGGGGGTTTGGGGTGTCAGGGACAGTTTTAGGCACTGTAACTGTGGGGCTGAGCTGTTCCCCGGGGAGAGATGATTGCTGCTAAACCAGATTTGCAAAACCAGCGAATGCAAGTACCAAGCCTGGCTTAAAACCTTTTCAAGTGCCATTTTTTAAGACAGTAAAGAAAAGATTACTGCTAATTTACTTCCATAGCCAAAGAAAAGTCATGCTGGGCTGACAAGTAAATAAAATTTTATGATGCTCCATTAATACTTTTGTTCTGGGTTTGATTTGAGTTACATCCAGCAATTACCTGAGTCTGTAGGCAGAAAATGATACTTAGGGTCTTTTGGGGCGATAAAGAGTTTAATTCAGAGAGCTCTTAGCTCCTCTGTTATTTTGCTGGGCAGCAGCAGGTCTCCAGGCTCTGCTCCCACCTGGCTGAGCATCCAGCTGCAGGCACAAATGCCAGTGGCTGGTGATTTTCAAGGCAAGGAACAGTTTTATTTACTTTATTTTCAAGCCAGAAAGGGTTTGGGGGTGATTTTATGTCTTCAGCAAATAAAAAACTGCTTTGCTTTTTTTCTTTCCCTCTCTCTGATCAGGTGCTTATTCTGGGTTTATTACCTGTGGTCTGAGCCTGCAAGCTCAGATTCCAACCCAAATACAGGATTTTTAATACGTGGGTTTAAAACTGTGTGCGCAGATTTGGCTGATTAAATAAAAGGGTTTGTGTTTATACAGGCACACTGACAACCTGTACGTGTGTTCACACCTTGGATTTGTGTGGAACATGTAAAACTTTCATCTCAGTAAGGATACAAAATCCCTTCTAGTTTGAATCGGCAGAGATTAATTATAGTAGTAATGATATTATTTAAATTATGTAATAATAGCAGTAAAATAATATTTTTTGTTATTAATATAAAGGCTCACAACCAAAATGCAGAAGATCCAGGACGGTGGAGAAAGAATAATTTGCTTTACACACTTATGGGTTTTGAAGGATGAGCTCTCCCTGGATGACGCCAGGAATCTGTACAGGGAAGCTGAATTTTGGGGAGAGGGTATTTTTTCCTGTAAGGCAGGGAAGGGAAGGTCTCTTGCAAGCAGATGTGTGACTTCAGAAGGATTCCTTGTGCAGACAAAAAAACTCATCCAGATTTTATGGAAACAGCAAAATGTGGGTTTGCCCCATAAAATTTCCCATTAGCAATTTCCCATCACAGTTGATGATTTCAGAGAGAAAAAACTTGAGATAATTTACAAAACTCAAGCTCAGCTGTTGCTCTAACCAAGGACCAGTCCAGTCCTTGAGCGAAAGACCACGAGGAGCTTCCCAGAGAAGTGGCCCAGGAGTTTCTGCTGAAGGATGTGGTTGTGCCAGTTCTCTCTGGATAAACCCAAACTGTTGGGTTCATCAGCGTGGGTGCAGCTGGAGGGGCTGGAGCACAGCTCACCCAAAATGACAGCTCTTCTCTGTATGTTTGCCTTCATTCCTGCCTCCCCAGCTGATTAATAATGGAAGATAAATGAGGAAGGCTGAAAACAAAGGTCAGAAAGGGGGGAGGTTTGTTGGCTTCATCCTCACGGAGTGTTTATTCCCGGGTGTTTTCTCATTTATAATGCACGTGCTTCACCTTTCCTATATGCGCAGGTTTACCTGCAGGAGGTAGGAAAGGGATTCTGAGCTTTCTTTTTACAATCCCATCGATTTCCACATGGAAAGTTTTTTATTTCCCAGCAGGAAATAAATTGCATCCTGGACAGTTTCCAAAGGGAGTTATAGAGGCAGGTGCTGACACTGCTGAGAGCGCTCCTCATCCTGGGAAACCCTCGGAGATGGGGCTGTTGGCTGATGGCATTTCCTCATCCTGTCCTGGCTGTGTGAGCCCTGGCAGGTGAAGGTTTTGCTTTCTTGGGTAACTCTTCTCCCTTCAGCCCTGGATCACGCTGCCCCCATCTCGTGCTGCAACAGTGGAGCTCACCGTGGTAGATCAGAGCTGCTTTAATTTGGGATGGCCAAAGCTGCCTGTGCTGAACCCTTCTCCTTAACGTGGTGTTCAGAGCCAACCCTGTGAGGCCTGGGAATGATCCTTTGCAGTTTCCTTCCCCTACATTCCCTGGAGTCCCACAACCAGCATTGCTGGCGGCAGCTGGAAGAGGCGGGGGAAAGGAGAGAAGGGTGTTTCTGAGAGCTGTTTCCTTGTGGTGACAGCAATTGCAGGGACTGAGGAGGGCTCCAGCTACATCTCCCCATAAAAGTGAGAAAATCCACCAGATGCCTGTGGGCTGTGGCTTGGATGAGTTGGCTTTCTCAGCAAATTGGTCTTAGAGCAAGGGGATGCAGCGACTGGGAATCTCTGTTTGTGTTGGATCCTAGTCTACCTGGGCTCCCACATGGAAGCCAGGCCCTGTGCACACCAAGGCTGAAGATTTCGGCTCAGTTTCTTCTGATTGCTGCAGGACTGCGTTCCCTGGTGGCACCGAAGAGTTCACTGAGGTGACATTGTCATATTCAGGGTGAGGTTCGATAGCAGGTTTGATACGGGGTTACAGACCTCAACCCAGAATCCTCAAGAGCTGTTTCCATGGGACTGTATCTGTGAGGGCTTTTTCGGCTGGGCACTGGAACACTTCCCCAGGTCACAGCCCCAAGGCTGCTGGAGCTCCAGGAGTGTTTGGACAACTTTTTCAGGCACAGGGTGGGATTGCTGAGGTGTCTGTGCAGGGCCAGGACTTGGACTGGATGATCCTTGTGAGTTCCAGTTCAGGATATTTTATAATTCTGTGACTGGTGGAAGTGATATAGGAGATACAGTCTGTGGACCATTTTAAAGACACTGTGTTAAATCTCTGCTCTTCTCATCCCCAAAGCTTGCGATTGCTGAATCCTGACAATAAGAAACCCCCAGATGCTGTCGGATGTGGCAGTTGCAGCAAGGATTTGTCTTTACTTATTTTTCCCTTTATGAATGAATGAAAAATCATTTGTTTTGTTCTTCCTTCCCTCCCTACAGGACCGCGAGACACAGCCAGATACTGTGCAGCCAACACTTAGGAACGCAGATCACCCATGCCTGGTGTGATGAGTTCTGACATCTATTAACTGAGTTCATTCCTTAATTCCATTTCTTTTTCTCCAGTGGCAACACTCCCATTGCCGTGTGGGGAACTCACCTGGACCTCATCCAAAACCCTCAGATCCGGGCAAAGCACGGCGGAAAGGAGCACGTCAACGTGAGTATGGCTGCAGAGCTGGGGAGGGGACATGCCACAGTGGGGGCAGGGGATGGCTGCCAGCTCTGGAGCTTGAAATCTCCTATTGCAGCCCGAAAAGAGGGCATGGCTTGTTTCCAGAAACATTATCTTGTACCTGAAGGACACAAAGAAAAGGTTTTTGGCAGGGATGGAACCAAACTTCAGGGTCGTCTTGAGACCTTCACCTTTGTCTTTGCTTCTCCAGCTTTCTGGGATTCATTTCAGGTAACCTGATACCCAAACTGGAATCCTGAGCACAACTGCACAAACACTTTCGGAGAAACACCCAGAGTGTGAGATCTAATTGCAGGGTGGTAGATTTGACTAATCTGTGCTGTGCAAAAAATAAGAGAAGAAACTCCTGTTTCTATGGAAGGAAATGAAGTCAGGGAAAGGTGCTGACACTGGCAACCCCAGAGGCTGAGCTCTCAAGAGGCACCGGAGGCCCAGCTGGAGTGCAAACACACCTGCCCCAGAACCGTGAGGTGCAGAACAGCACAGGGAAGACCTGCCAGGCTCTGTATTTTCCATAAACACTCCTTGTATTGGGTCTCTTTCTCCAGAACCGTGAGGTGCAGAACAGCACAGGGATGACCTGTGAGGTTCCATATTTTCCATAAACATTCCTTGTGCTAGTTCTCTTTCCCCAGAAAAGTGAGGTGCAGAACAGCACAGGGATGACCTGTGAGGCTCCATATTTTCCATAAACATTCCTTGTGCTAGTTCTCTTTCCCCAGAAAAGTGAGGTGCAGAACAGCACAGAGATGACCTGCCAGGCTCCTTATTTTCCATAAACATTCCTTGTGTTGGGTCTCTTGCCCCAGAACTGTGAGGTGCAGAACAGCACAGAGATGACCTGCCAGGCCCCAGCGCTGGCTGTGGACCCCAACCACCAGTCTGAGCTCGCCGAGCGCCCGGAGGAGTTTGGTTTCATCCTTGACAACGTGCAGTCCCTACTGATCCTCAACAAAACCAACTTCACCTACTACCCCAACCCCATCTTCGAGGTGTTCAATCCCTCAGGGATCCTGGAGCTGAAGCCTGGAAGTCCCATCATTCTGAAGGTGAGATGGGGACCAAAAACTGGATGAGGAAGGACAAATAAATTCTGCCTATGCCCTCTCTGTGCCTGCCAGCATGCCCATAAATCATCCTAATTGCACTCCAGAAATTTCCTCCGTTTCCTGCCCCATATGGAACTGTATCAGAGGCACCATCAGCAAACACCAAGCACTGCCCACACCCATAAATAAAAAATATAAACTCCTGATGCAGATACCTGTGTGCAGCCTGAATTTGTACCCACTGCTGTTCATCAGAGAATATTTTCTACCATTTCAATGGGGCTGACACTTAAACACCCAACTCTGTTTCCTTTCTTGGGCATTCAAGACCTTCCTGTCACCCCTGCTTAAACGCAAACCAGTCCTTTGCCATTTCTGTAATCTGCACAGCAATACAGAGAAGGAATTTTATGATGGAGCATTTCTGTATCAGTATTTTGACGTGGTCATGATGCAAAGAAATTATTTTACCTGCAGATGCTTTTTGGAAAGAGGTCTGGTTAACTTGCCTGACTATATTTAGTGAGGGCTTTGTTGTGCAGGGCCTGGATGGAACATTTCTCATCCAGTTCCAGAGAGGGAGGAGCAGGACAGGCTGTTGTGACTGCTTTGAGTCTGTAGCCACTCAAGCTGTTCTCTGCATGGCTTTTGAAATTGGCTTTTCCTCTCTGTGTTAGCAAATGGTGAACTACAAATGTCATAATAGATTCATATTTAGGTTGAAAGGGCCCTTAAAGACCATCTCATTCCAACCTCCTGCCATGGGCAGGGACACCTTCCACTATCCCAGGTTGTTCCAAACCCTGTCCAGCCTGGCCTGGAGCAGTGTCAGGGATCTGCCATCCACACCTATCAAATGCAATATCAACACTCGTATCAATGGAATGAACCAGAGGGGGAAAGAAAACTCTTTCCTGGTGTTTATTTGGTTATTTTGAGGTGTGATATTCCTTTCTGTGCAGGGCAGGAATCTGATCCCGCCGGTGGCAGGAGGCAATGCCAAACTGAACTACACCGTTCTGGTGGGTGAGAAGCCCTGTGCAGTGACCGTGTCAGACGTGCAGCTCCTCTGTGAGTCCCCAAACCTCACTGGAAGGCACAAGGTGATGGTAAGTGATGCCTGACCCTCAGCATCAGCTCTCTGGGTGGCTTGGGAGGGCACAGCAGTGCTGGAGAGCTGTCAGAGAGCTCCAAGGGGTTTGCCTCACCATTTGCCTTGCCAGGAACATCAGGGTCCTTTTTGATACAATAGCCTCATCAAGGGTAGCTTGGAGAAGTAGAACAGTGCAAAAGTGACCTGGAGATCTTTGTGGACAGTGAGAAACCTTTTGTGATCAAACTGCAGTAGGAGAGTTTGCCTCTCTTCTGTTTTTGTATGAACCCTGGATGCTCACGTGAAGTCATATATGTAACATATTCCTATGAGGAATTGCTAAATTCAGCACTGTCCCCATCACTTATTGACAGGATGGTGGCTAAAATTTGCCTTTATGAAGGGAGGGGGAAAAAAGCAGGATGTGGACGGCAGTGTGACTGGACTTTGGGGTTTTGGCTTCTACAAAACTCAGTGTGCTCCTGCAAATCCTTCCTGGAACCTGTGAAGAATGGACCTGGTGATTACATCAGAGGGAGCTTCTCCTCCTCTCACCGTGTATTTATTTAGTCCTTTTTTTTACTTTCCTCTCAATAATTTGAATCCCTTGATGCCGTTGCTTGATAAACAGCATATCAGCAAACACCCTGGAGTTGTACCAAGCTGTGGGTGGGAACAACAAAAGCTGACAACTGACATCAGTGTTTCTCCTTCCTCGTGAACAACTCATTTTTCTGTTGCCCCCCCTCCAAAGCTGTATCTGTCACATAATAATTTATTTTTTTTTTTAATATCAGTGCAGTGAGACTCAGAGAGTTTGGTCTTTAAAAACATTTTTCTGGGAACTTTTAGGAAGCAGAATTTATGATGACCATTTTGGGTCTTGTTTGTGGCTGCTGCTGGGATCCCTCGTAGCGGCTACTTAAATTCTCTGTGCCAAAGTTTGTCATCTGGAAAATAGAGGTAATAATCCTTTCCAGCCATGCAAATACACCGTGACTCTCGATTCATTGCAAAACACATTAGGACACTCCAAGAGGAGCAATAATGAAGTGAGAGATTTTCTCTGTGTGAAAACCAAAGCTTTTGAGCACGGCAATAAATGTTCCCTGTCATTTTCATGGATATAATTAAACATATGGTTAGTCAGAGATGGACAAAGCCATTCCTGGGGAGAGAAAACTCAAGGCCAGGTGAGCAATAATCAACCCCTGGGGATCCAGGATGATGGACATCTGGCCTGGCTGTACTAATTGGAAAGACTCCCCTGTTTCATCAGTTTGGGACAGCTTAAGTGAAGCCAAAGATTAACAAACAATCCCTTTTTGAGGATGCTGGTGAAACGAAGGATACTGCTGGGCAACTGGGAAGATGATGGAGGTGCTCAATCATGGACTTTGCATCTGGAACCAGGGCTGGGGAATGCCACCCCCAGCAGGGCATAGCATCTCTGCTGCTCAGGCTGGGACCAAATGCATCCCCGTGTTTCACACAAACACCTCTTTGATGGGCAGGATAACTGACAGGTAGTTCCTCCTCCTGATTCTGCCAAAGATTTACTGTGTGACCTTGAGGAAATTGTTGAACAAACCCTTTCTTGCAAAGCGAGGTGGCCGAGAGCTGAGAGGGGGCCATGGGACTGAATCAACCAGTGAAAAACAGAGATTATTTCTAAGGGAAGGAGCAGTGGCAATGACACACATTGATGTCAACACGCTTTTGATCTGGTTCAGCTGTCTTTTACACAATGACAGAGTTAAGTATTAGAAAAAAATAGCAAAGGAATAAAAGGCCTGAGCGATGGCTAAAAAGAAGGTTGACTAAAACTCAGAGGCAAGTTTTTTCCAAGGAAAAGGAAGAGATGTGAGGAAGATCCATGAGCAGCTACACCAGAGAAGGTCTGCAGGGAAGGTGTGGAATACATTTGAAGGGTTGCTGGTGTCTGATGCAGTCTGGAAAGTCCCACCACACTCTCTATGATGAATGGAGAGATGGTCAAATGCAGCAGCTGAAGTTCAGTGTGTGATTCATCTCATCCTAAGAGGGATAATTTCATTTGGCTGGGACAAATTTGCACCAGGAAAGACTTCTTCAGAACTCTTGAGCTCCTACAGGAGTGGCCATTAAGTCTTCGTTGGAGGAAACTGGGCTCTGATATAGAGCCCATTTAGAACATTTAGTGCAAATTAGGACAAATTGATGATTTATAGTCTTAAAAAAAAGGCCAAATTGTTGTTGTTTGGTGAGTTCATATTCAGTCTTCTGGAACGTAAAAATAGCTTCCTCCAGAACCACTCAGTGGATTAAGAAATAAAGTAGGGTTATATGAACATATTTCCTTGTGTTTCTTTAAAGCTCACAATAACCCTGCAGCCTCATAGACTTTCCTCTTCAAGAGCCAGATTCCCTCAGATCATGGCAGCTTCGCTTGCGAATTGTGAGACTTTCCCACTCATGAAACCACCTTTAAAGAGGAACACACTGGGCCTAACTTTGAACACCTTCCTTTTGGAGCTTGGATCCCCTTATCATTAATGGAGAGAAATGGGAACTTCCACTGAATGAAACGTCTCATCCCACTGTCAAAGGTGTCAGAAGCAGCTCACATAAATCACATCCTGAAAGTGGTTTTTCTCTTTGTTGACTCTGGAATCATGCTGCAGTGTCTAACTCGGATGTGTATGTGGAATATTTGGTGAGAGAAATCCCACCCATGGAGACAAGTTGTTCTTCCAGCTTTGAGGATGGACCTGCACTGGGATTTGAGATGGGGGTTGTTTGAATCTAGTCTGATATTCTTTGAATGGACTCATCTGACTGCAGGGCTTGGAGAAAGAGAAAATGAAATAGAATTAATCTATTTATTGATCCACTGACAGGAAGGAAAGTGTGTAAGCTGGTGAGCAAATTTTACTGGGAGGATTTGGGACGGTGGCCTAGGGTAAAAGGGAACAACTTTCAGTGCATGGATGAGGATGGGAGTTTGGCAATTTGCCTGCTCAGCTGAACAGGTGACATTCCAACACCAAACCTTAGGATTTATGGGTGAGTTGGATCTTGCATCTTGAAATAGGTGGGAAAGCTCATTACTGCTGCATCCCCAACTAACGGTCTGAAGTTCCTTGGCCACCGAAAATGCTCTACAAGCCATCAGCATCATGGTACCAAATGGTCATCTTGAAACTCTGTTACCTGATCAGAAGAGTTTAGGATTAGTTTTGGTTTTCATCGTGGATATTTTATCTTCTAGATCCCATCCCAAAATGGCATGAGAGGACCTTGTGGATGGAAATCAGCTGTTTTCAGGCATTCACTCTGGTCTTGTCTGTGACACAAGGGTCGTAGTTGTGTCTCTTTGGCCAGGACCCACTGAGGAGCAGCCTACACCTGGTGGTAGAACAAAACAACCATCTTCCCTGAGGTTGCAACTGGGGTTGGAATAACTTCTAGGAGATTATAAAGTCACGGAGATCAGTGTTCCCAGAAAGGGTTGGAGTGGAGAGCACCTGGGGAAATTCAATAATTCATGATTCTGCTCCATAGTCTCTTCTGCTGGCTCCAGCTGGGCCAGTTTCTTCCTCCTGCAGCCTAGAGAGGAAACCAGAGTAGGTGCCTGAGCTGAGATGTGGAAAGCCCTGGGATTAATACGTGCCCAGGCAGGCTGGAGACAAACTGAGTAACTGAGAGCCAGTGGGATGGAGGACAAGGCTGAACACCAGGCTGGGGTGTGGGGGAGAAACATGAGGAGATGTGAGGGAGAACTCCTCACAACGGAGCAAGAAGGCAGTTTAATTCCATGCTGCAGTGGTCCCAGGTGCAGAGGGAGTGGGAAATGCTGAGCCCTGGGGTCTTGAGTGCATTTCTGCCTGGCAGCAAGAGTTTGCCCTTTATGCAGGGCCAGCTGTGCCTCTCTGTGACACAGCTCAGCTGGGGTGAAGTGATGGGGCTCATCTTCCTTCGAGCGCTTTGCATGGCATCTTCCCAGCTTTCTGCTGATCTACAACCAGCATTCCGAAACCACAGTTCAGCCCTAGAAACATTTTTATACTTCTGGCCAGCCAGCAGGGCTTTTCTCCCACCACTCAAGCTTTTCCTACTCTACAAATAGCTTTGAACAGCCTTGTAGAAGCTGGAAGCCAGCAGTATCCTGTGGGATTCCTGCTGGGAGCGCTGCTCATGCTGTAAAATGGGGCTCTACGGGACTTGCTTCAGCAGAACATTTTGTTGGGCTTGCAGCAGGAACGCTTGTAGGGTTTCTTTCTGGTTGTTAAAAGCAAGGCCCTTGCACAGAAGCTTCTTCCAGAGACTAGAAGCAGCTCTGGGACCCACTGGTTGTACGTGCAGAAAAAAAAGCTGTGTTCAGCTCCTACTGGTGAGCATCTGCAGTTGCCTGGACAACATGTAGCTAAAAAGTAGGGTATAAAATGCATAGGCCAGGCTTTGTGGGGTTTGCGGTGTTGTGTTCCGATCCCAGAAGATTCCAAGAACAGTTTTATATGGTGGGAGGGTCAAAAGAAAACATTGACCCTGATTTCTGCAGTCCCACTGTACTCACTGGGTCAGGTGTCCCCTGTGGGGTTAGGACCCATCAGACCATAACTATGAGCTCTGTGCTCTGTGTGTATTTTGGGACTAAGTGACATCAGCGCCCTGTACAAGACATCAGGATGGGGAATAAAAAATCCAGAATGAAATCCAAACTGATATTGAGAAGTTGTGACTGGTGAGTTGCCTCACCACAAGTCCTTTCGTGGTTGGGTTCATGGTGACTCTGCCAACAGAGGTGATTCTGTCTGGCATTTCAGGTGTTTTTAAGCTGTTCCATATCCAGATACTTCCCCTTTTGCCTTGGGAGACAAGGGGATGTCACCACTCACCCTCAGCCAGGACAATGGGTTGGACGATGATGGAGTTCCTCCGCGTTCCTGCCTGTTTGACAGTTTCAGTGCAGCTCTTTGCTGCCTTCCCTCTAGGCTCGCGTAGGAGGGATGGAGTTCTCTCCAGGGATGGTCTACATCTCCCCGGACAGCCCTCTCAGCTTGCCAGCCATCGTCAGCATTGCGGTGGCCGGTGGGCTGCTCATCATCTTCATCGTGGCCGTGCTGATCGCGTACAAGCGCAAGTCCAGGGAGAGCGACCTCACCCTCAAGCGCCTGCAGATGCAGATGGACAACCTGGAGTCCAGGGTGGCCCTGGAGTGCAAAGAAGGTAGGATGAGCAAGACAGGATGACGCTGTGTCAATGGTTGTGGAATGGAGCCATCCAGCCACAAGGGTTTGAGCCCTGGCATTGAACCCTGTGGGTGAGGCTCAAGCTTGGATCTAAAGAGACTTTCCCTGTTTTCCCTGAATCCAGACTTTCTCCACCCTGTCCTAACTGGATTTGTAAATTCAAAGTCCACAGGAAGCCTTGGCACGTGTCCCTGGGGAAAAGCTGTGTTGTGGGAAAGGTGACCTTGCTCTTGTCCACTTTCTTCCTCTCCACGTTACCTCTCCTTATGTTCGTGTATTTGGGTCTTGGGGCCGTTCTCATTCTGCTGAGTGTGATCTGGATTTTCACTGCTCAGTTCTGTTTTTCTGTTTTTGTGTCAGCCTTTGCAGAGCTACAGACAGATATCCATGAGCTGACGAGTGACCTGGACGGAGCCGGGATCCCTTTCCTCGACTACCGAACCTACACAATGAGGGTGCTTTTCCCTGGCATTGAAGATCATCCAGTCCTGAGGGATTTGGAGGTAAAACAACATTTCCTGCTTCTGGTTCCTCTCTGCCTCCCTTTTCAGTCCTGAATTCCATATATTCTCTATCAGTAGTGGGGATGTGATGATTTGATTATGTTGTGTCCTACTAGGGGTGAAACAGGGCCTCATTAAAAATTTGTGTTGAAAGAGGAAATGTTTGCTGCTATCTTAGATCACAAATTGTTTAGGTTGTAAAAGACCTCTGAGATCATCGAGCCCAACCATTAACCCAGTGCTGCCAATTCCACCACTAAACCATGTCCCCAAGTGCCACATCCATACTCTTTTTGAACACTTCCAGGGATTGTAATCCCACCACTCCCCTGGGCAGCTTGTTCCATCTCCTGATCACCCTTTCAGAGAAGAAATTTTTCCTAATATCTGATCTAAACCTCCCCTGGCACAACTTTAAGGCCATTTCCACTCATCCTGTCACTTGTTAAATTCTGTCTGATATCTCACTTATTTGGAAGACTCCCATAAATCCATACGCATTAGGTCCACTCAATTAAGCTTCTCTTTGGTCTTAACCCTTCTGTGGCTTGATTTTTAGGCTGGATTTAATATTTTCTGCCATGCAGGGGCAAGGAAGACCAGACGTATGACAGAGGAGCATGTTTGCCTGTGTCATCCAGCTGTGTCATCCAGACCCTCACACCACCAAGAGGCCAGGGGTGTTTTTTGTGGCAACCCCTATGAAATATCCTCCTGTCACTGAGGGAGGTTCACCTTTGCTGCACTCTGGTTTGCAGTGAGATCATAAAAACACAGTGTTAGTCTGTCCATACCCTGNTCAGGAGATCATCGAGCCCAACCATTAACCCAGTGCTGCCAATTCCACCACTAAACCATGTCCCCAAGTGCCACATCCATACTCTTTTTGAACACTTCCAGGGATTGTAATCCCACCACTCCCCTGGGCAGCTTGTTCCATCTCCTGATCACCCTTTCAGAGAAGAAATTTTTCCTAATATCTGATCTAAACCTCCCCTGGCACAACTTTAAGGCCATTTCCACTCATCCTGTCACTTGTTAAATTCTGTCTGATATCTCACTTATTTGGAAGACTCCCATAAATCCATACGCATTAGGTCCACTCAATTAAGCTTCTCTTTGGTCTTAACCCTTCTGTGGCTTGATTTTTAGGCTGGATTTAATATTTTCTGCCATGCAGGGGCAAGGAAGACCAGACGTATGACAGAGGAGCATGTTTGCCTGTGTCATCCAGCTGTGTCATCCAGACCCTCACACCACCAAGAGGCCAGGGGTGTTTTTTGTGGCAACCCCTATGAAATATCCTCCTGTCACTGAGGGAGGTTCACCTTTGCTGCACTCTGGTTTGCAGTGAGATCATAAAAACACAGTGTTAGTCTGTCCATACCCTGCCCTCATCTTCCTCCTTCACCTCAGCTCTCTGGAGGGAGAGTGGGAGGACAGTGGGACATTGTTCACAAATCTTGGGGTCTACACAGAGCCCCTGTTACCTGAGTGGTGTGACAGGAGCTTGATGGGAGCCCAGGTGAGGTCTGCCAGGCTAAAATCTGCTCCAGGCTCTGGCAGATAAACAGGCTCTGCTCTAGGAACACCTGGGCTGCAGAATCGGGAGCTACACCATGGCCAAGGTGTTGGCTGAGCCCTCTGCAAAGCCTTTGGCAGGCTCTGAGCTTCACAGAGGCTCTGGCATGGGCCTGGGAGATTTCTGGAGGCCAGGACTGGGCTTGGTTGGCAGGAAGGAGGAGCAGGAGCTGGCACAGGCAGGCCCACGCTTGGCTGGCTGTGTAATCAGAGATGCCTGCTCGCTTTTGCTCCTGCCATTCGGAAGAGCCAAAGTTCATCCAACTGTGTGGAGAGAGAGACATTAAAAAACCTGATCTGTCAGCTAGGAGGGCTTGTGGGACTGGAAAGGAGGCTGAGTTACACATAACCATTGTATGGATTTGGGGTGCAAATCTGCTGTCCCTCAGGACGAGCAGCTCAGCAGCTCCAACAAACGAGCAGGAGAAACGAGGGGTGCTGAATCTCCCTCTCACATGTGTGCACACAAACTCTTCCAGCTGCAATCCCTACATTCATTAACCCCGTCCAGCTGATCACAGAACAGCGTCTGACCCCTGCAGAGGCCTTAGCACGGATGCTCCCCTATGTAGATACACACTGAGCTGATGTTTCAATCCAGCACCTTTGATCTCTTCTCCCTTTCATTCCATTCATTAGATTTTTTTTTTCCCTTAATCCATTGTAAAGCTTCACCAGCTCTCTCAGCGTCAACATCTTTGGCTACCAACATGAAGGCAGCTCTCATTCTGCTCCCTTCTCTGGAGCACCCAGAAGGAATTGCTATTTATTGCAAAAGGCCCCAGCACAGATCCCACAGTGAGGAAGTCTTACTTATTTCCAGTTCATTTGCTAATTAACTGCTTCCAGATGCAGCGCAAAATACTTTCCTTGTTATTTTGTTTTAATTCTCCATAACAACCCAGGGACCGACAATATTAAATGTTCAAGCAAGTGAGTTAAAAATAATTGTTGGCAGGGTGGGTGGTGGTGGTTTGTTGGTTGGTTGGGTGTCTCAAGCTATTTAGGAAGTAATTTATTTGCTGGGTGCAAAAAAGTCAAGAACTCTAATTTCCAGAATGAAAAAGTAATGACTCTGTAAGGGGCCTTGCATTGCTTGGCTGTTTAGGCAAGCCAACTTATTTTGTATTAAAGTGCCAACTTTGGGTGGTTATTAGTTCATATATGCCTTGGTGACATGTGTTGCTCTGTGGTGAGACCCTCCAGCTTCCAAGGAAGCTTTTTCCAGGGCTGGAACAGCTTCAGCAACATGGAGGGATGAGTTTGGGGTTCTCTGTTTAGGTTCCATTAATGCCTAGAGCCAGAAGGACCAAAAAGGTCACTGTGGAGCCCAGGATCCAGCACTGAGGTCATTAATTCTTCCGTATAAAAATGAGTTCACCAGCCTCTCACAGCTAAGAAATACGAGACTTAATCAATCTCTCTGTCCCCAAAACACCTCAGCTCCCAAACCCAGGGGCTCTACTGCAGCTCAGGGTGTCCTCTCACACCTTCTCCTGCCTTTCTCTTCAAACCAAGGCCCAGCTGCATGGCCACTGCCTCACTGCATCTCTTCATCTCCTCAAAACCTCACCCCGGCCTCTCTTCCCCATTCATTCTCTTGCTGCCTCTCCCAGTTCCCCAAAGTTGAACCCCAAACCTCTGTGAGCAGGTTTCCTGCATGGATGAGAAAGAAGTTTTGGATGAAATCAGAGTAAGACTTCAGTCTGACTAAAATAACAATATAACGTGGAATAGTGACACATTAAGGCACTAGAAATCCCTTTTGGATGTACTGTTCAGAGACGGAAACACAGGGTTGGAAAGTCATTTGGATGTGTCTGGGAGTCTTCTCAGACTTCCTAATCATTAGATGATGTATGGATTCTCTTCCTGTCTTTCCTTAGCTGGAGGAGCTGGATGAGTGCTGAGAGCAGAGAGGTAACAAAGGGGGTGTGACAATGGGAGGTTTGACAGTGGGAAAGTGAGAGAAAGGGAAAAACTCCCTTTCTTCTTGTGCAGGTCCCTGGCTACCGGCAGGAGAGGGTGGAGAAAGGCCTGAAGCTCTTTGCCCAGCTCATCAACAACAAGGTTTTCCTGCTGTCCTTCATCCGCACACTGGAGTCGCAACGCAGCTTCTCCATGCGGGACCGCGGCAACGTGGCCTCGCTGATCATGACGGTGCTGCAGAGCAAGCTGGAGTACGCCACTGATGTCCTCAAACAGCTCCTGGCCGACCTCATTGACAAGAACCTGGAGAGCAAGAACCACCCCAAGCTGCTGCTGCGCAGGTAAGGATGCCTGGGCATGGAGGGAGCCAGGCTGGGAAGGACTCATAAACATCGTAATCATCTTTGGAGATGTAGATCTTGCTCCATCTCCTCCCTAACCAAAAAAGTAGTCAGTGATTAAACTTTACGGAACTAATCCACCTCTGCATTTTGACGTGGATCCTCCAGAAAGCTTCATAAGGATAGAAAAAGCTCAATCCTTATTTTGGTCTCTTTGTGTGCTTACGATGTTAATTTATGCTTATATTTCCTTTTGACCTGAAAACTCCAATCTTGTTGTGTAGGACCTAAAAGAATATCACATATATGGTGTATTAAATCCCTGCTGAGAGGATGTCAATGTCTTCCATCTCCTGCCTGGGATGTGAATTTCCCAGCTTTGTTTCTTGTTCCTGAGTTAACTACGGACATGTTGAGAGTCTTCAGCTTCATTGTGGGATCTCATTTCTCTCCCAGAGCTGGGAGTTTGTGGAAATCAGCAGAAGAACAGGACAACAGAACTGGTTTAATGCAGAGATCAAGTTTGGATTGGTGCTTCTTGGCC
Organism: Mystacornis crossleyi; assembly: GCA_013400655.1. Classification (NCBI taxonomy): domain Eukaryota; kingdom Metazoa; phylum Chordata; class Aves; order Passeriformes; family Timaliidae; genus Mystacornis; species Mystacornis crossleyi. Next base: position 22,699 of record VYZQ01005207.1, read on the forward strand.
TGGTCTAAACTTCACAGTTCTGTGGGAAACCTTGAATTAGGAATCTACTGCTCTGTAATTAATGTCCTTTCCCTGCCTAAGGAAGTGCTGCCTCTTCTCCCTTTAGGATCAGATTCATCTCCTTTTCGCAGACTGAACCAACCCTCCTGGTTCAAGGACCCTGAATAAAATCAGGGGGAGCCTTCTGGAGATGAGTGGCCTTTGCCACTGCTCAGAGCTGACTCTGAGGAGCCCTCAGTTGATTACGATGGACGGCTTGGACAGGGATGAGATCTCTGGTGCCTGCTGGGCTGGGAGGTTTTTGTCTGGCACACGGCCCACTGTGGAGAACCAGCAGAAAAGGAGCTGAAGGCACTTCCTGGCATTCAGGGCAGCAATGCCAGGGGCAGAGACTGGACTTTGCTTTGGTGTCTGTTGGCTCCCTGATGTGATTCAAGCCCTACAGTCTGGCTGGTGACCACCCTCTAGCTGTCCCCAGGCTTCCTGCCTGTGCCTCTCCTCTGATGCTGCCTCTGATGTGGCACTGCCTCCTTCCAACTGCCTCAATTCCTCCTTTTCCATCCCCTTTCTCCATCACTTTGTCTTCCCTTGTTCCTCACTCCTGTCGTGTCCTGAGCAACCCACCTTTCCTCTTTCTCCTTCCTCCAGTTCTCTTCTAACTCTAATCCTCTTTGTTGCAAATTAACCGTCGCCTTTGGAAGGACAGCCAGTGAACAAAGAAGGCACATCCACTGTTCCAAACCCTGGAAACACCAGGAGAAATCAGGGAAGGAAGGCCTGCACTGAGCAGCGCCAGGACAGAACACAGGAATATCTTAATGCCTTGTGTCAGATGTTGGTGTGAGGTCCTCAGACAGCTCTTTGGAGCAGCTGGCTTCAACTTGATGCTTCCCTTCCCTACCCCTGAGTCTGTGAAAGGGAATCTTCTGCAGTTTTGGAGATGTTTGACGGAAGGAAGGAGCTGGCAGAAGTGATTTTCCCATCTCACCTGCGTCCAGTGCTCATCCCACATGAAATCTACAGCCCCAAAATGATTTTCAGGGCAGAGGAAAACAACAAGAAGAAGCAAAAACCTCTGCATGGCTTTGGTGAGAGCCAGCACAAGGAGGACCCACTTTAATTCATCCAGGCAGGGACTCCTCTTTTTTCTTGGTTTCTCCAAGTTTCTCTAGGTTTCTCTTGGTTTTTCTCCAGTGCACGTACTGGAGCCACCACAGGTTTATCCCATGTTCCTGATGTCCACACCACATTTACAGGTCTGAGCCAGTCTTTCCGTAGGAGAAGCTCACCCGAAGCCTCGAGATGGATTTTTGTTTGATTGAGGGCAGAGTGCTCAAGGGCAGGAGGATGAGCTCCGTGTATGCGTCACATTGACACATTGAGGAGAATAATCACTCCCAAATGCCAGGGAGATAGGCAGTGCCAGATAACAGTTCCCTGGAGACTTAGATCTGTCTCTCCTGAGTATTTATACAGCCTACTTGACATACGGCCTTGCTCTGAGCTCCTCAGATTTGATGGATTTATCCCCCTAGTGCTCTTTGGAGAAGATTCCCTCAAATGTCATCAACTCCGTTTAGTTGTTGGAGAAACTGAAAAACAGACAAAAAGGGACTTGTAGCCACAGGAGAATCAACAGGGCAGCAAGGGTTTTCCTAAATCCAAAACTAAAACAGGGAACTAAAACAGGGAACTTAGGATGTGCTAAATCCTGATGGTGCCACACCAGACTTCCCACTGGGCAGGAGGATGGACAAGGACAGTATTTTGGTAGGACCAGCGTGACTAACTCATTTTCAATTTGTTTTTTTCTCCTTGGTCAACTTTAGGACAGAATCTGTGGCCGAGAAAATGCTCACCAACTGGTTCACCTTCCTCCTCTACAAGTTCCTCAAGGTAAGAGGAGCAGCATGCTGGGTAAAACAGCTGCTTTAATGCATTTCATCTTGGCGAGATTCAGGTGGGGTGAGAACTTCCCAGATAAAAGTTAAAGGCTTTTTCTGCCTCTGGAAGGAGGTCACTGTCTAACAGGAGATGGGCTATTTTCTGACCCGGGGAGAACAAAGAAGGACACTTTGTTAGAGAGGCAGCCTGTTGGTCTCTCCCTTGTACAGAGCAGGGATCTAAGGGTCAGCGCCAAAATGGGGAGGATTTCAGAGCCTATATTCACTGAGACCTGTGTGAAAAATGCTGCCCTTTTACCAGCAGACTGAGGTCTCCATCATGTGGTGACCCATATTTGCAGTGCACAGTGGAATGAGTTCTCCTTCCACCCCAGCTCAGAGGCAGAACAGAGACACAGCCCAGGAGGAGTGGAGGGACACTCACGAGCAAAGCTGTGTGAAAGAACTTGAGTGGAAGAATTTGAGGCACTCCCTGAGCTCTCTCATTCCTCCTGGAAGGTCTCGTTGAGGTTTGTGTAGAAAAAAAAAAAAAGTCTTTCAGACTTTGAGCCCTGCCAGTGACTGCTGGGGGATCCAATTTCCCCTTGGGGACCCACATTGAGCCTCAAGAATCTCAACTGCCAAGGCACCAAGCTCAGAGCCAGCTTTTTGGGAAGGAGCTGAGCTCTGCATGTCTCCCCTACTCCCACTGCAGCTGCTAAATATCCTCCCACCTCACATCCTCATTTGGACAGAATAACCACCTCTGCCTGGCAATTCAAGGCTTTAAAAATAAAACCCAATACCCCTGAGCCTTCCCCAGGCACGACCAGTTCAAGGACGAGCACATGGGAAAGTTTTGAAGGTCCCTGGAAGGTAATTTCAGTGATTTCAGTATCAGATCCTTGCTTTCAGCTGAAAGGAAAGGATATAAGGAGGTGACTCTCTAAAGAGCTGCTTTTGTAATAGGCTTTTTTCACCCCACTCAGCTACTTGTCTTCTTGCCTTAGCCTGAACAGAGGCCTGATAAGGGCAGGAGGCAGGCACACAGAAGCAATATGCTGCTGGAAGATAAGCTAATTAAGTGGGAGACAGGTGTAGGGACTGAAAAAGGGGCCACTTTGCTTCCGATTATTAACTTGTTTTCGCTGGGATTTACACCAGAGGAAAATGACCTCGCTCGTTGAGTTGGGACACGAGAGGAGAGGGAGAGAAGTGGAGGAAGAAGGGAGGGATGAAGGGAAAGGGAGGCAGGAGCAGAAAGCTCGGGGTGCAAGGCACTGAGGGAGGGCAGCAAGGGAGGAGAAGCGTGGGAAGAGGACGGCAGTGGGTGGGAATGCTGAGGAGAAATTAGGAACAGATGAGCTTTGCTGTGCCTGCCTGGGGCTGCTTGTTGCTGTCCTGTGCTGAGCCCCACACATCTGTTGCCACCACACAGGTCCAAGGGCACATCTGCCTTCAGCATGAGAGTGCTCAGGGGGTCTGTGGGCTCTGCCCAGACACCCAGGATGGGGCACCAGCCATCCATCTCCCTTTAAAACCTGCTTCCAGGTCATCTGGGACCCACCCCACCACCTGTTCCACCAGTGCAAAGCTCTGGCCTGGTGGAAACCACTTGCGCAGCCCCAGCATTGCCAGGGAGCACTGACACCTTTGTCCCACGGCAGGACACTCACAGAGTCACGGAATAAGCTGAGTTGGAAGGAACCCACAAGAATCATCGAGTCCAACTCCTGGCCCTGCACAGGGCCATCCCCAAGGGCTGGTTGCACTCTGTTGAAGTGGAGGGTCACCTCTGATCCTGTGCTGTTGGAATAGATGGGTTTCCATTGATGTATCCATCATGAGTGATTTGGGATGGCAAACCAAGGCAGTCACTGGGATGCCCAGGTTGGACTCTCAGTCCTGTCCTCTAGTTTCACCTCATGGTTACCTTTCGTCCCTGCAGGAGTGTGCTGGAGAACCTCTCTTCTCCCTTTTCTGTGCCATCAAGCAGCAGATGGAGAAGGGTCCCATCGACTCCATCACAGGGGAGGCCCGGTACTCGCTGAGCGAGGACAAGCTCATCCGACAGCAGATCGACTACAAGACCCTGGTGAGTGCTCTGGGCACACCTTCCCATGGGCTTGTCCAGAATCTTCTGGCTAAAGGGGATTTAGAGAGCAGAAACCAGGGATTGATCATCTGGGATAATTTATTCCTGTATCCCAGTAGGGTAATGCTGCTGAAGGCTGACTATCAAAATTAAAAAATGTGTTTCTCCAATGCGGATTTCAGCATCAAGGAATAGTCAGAGGTACACAGCGCAGGGACCTACTAGGTCAGCTCTAGAGCTGGTGCAGCCCTCCCTCTTGAGACAGCACGAGTCAAAGGAAAAGGAACTTGATTTAAAGATTTCAAGGGAAAGAAAACTAATCCCTGTCACCAAGCCATTTGCCTCAAAATGGAATTGTCTGCGTGGTGCAAGATACACGTTGCATATGTGCAGCTTTAGCTTGTGCTCTGAGATTACGCCCTCTTCCCACTTGATTAAAGAGCATCAATTAAAGAGCATTAGATATCTCTTCTTAGCGTGTTTGTGGGCCTTCATTCTTTCCTGGGTGCAGTAAATCCACTGAGTTTCTAAGTCTCTGCTGGATGAAGGATACTTTCTAAGCCTTCAATGATCCTTGTAATTTTTCTATTTCCCATCTTGATTCCCAGCAAATCCCAATTTTTAGGACAGTCAGAAGATGCTCTAAACTGATCAGATTATTTTATTTGCACTTTCAAAAGAGGGACATTCATCTCACTTAGCTCCAGATGCCTCTGAGAGCTGAGTCCAGTTGCAAAATCGTGGGATGGTTTGGGTTGGAGGGGAACCTAAAGATCATTTAGTTCCAAATCTTAGACCTTAACCTGTCTTAGACATGTCTTAGGCCTTAGCTCAGGTAGGCTGATGCTAGAAATGTCCTCTTGTCTTCTGTAACTCCAGTCTAGAGCTGAACCTTGATTGAATCCAAGTCTGACAAGGGGGTGGACTTAATTCTTAAAGAAGGCCACAGTTTTATTTTGCATGTTAAAAACGTGACTTTCCTACTTAAATTGGCAGCGTGGTGCTTCTCTGCTGTTATGTGTGGCAGTCTGAAAATTCAGAAGACTGATCACACATGGGGAAAATGAGCAGAAAGGAGAAAAAATGCAGCCACAGAGTGATCACTTTCACCAAAAGAAATCCCCCCGATTCTTTTAGGCTTGATCTAAAGCAGCCAGCAAAGGGTAGTAATTATACATCAGGCTGAACAAAGCTCTCCTCCACTGGCTTTGTGCTGTTTGATGATAATCAGCTCTCCCTCTTACATCTCAAGAGCAGACAAATATATCCCGATAGGAATCTCAGCAGATTTACAGAGATCAGCTCTGGTGAAGGAGATTAAGAAGCAGCAGAATATGAATAGGATTGTTCTTCATTTCTGTTTCTCTTTATTTCTGTTTTATTTTGCCCTTCCTCTGCCTTCCTTGAGGTGCCTGACATCTTTTATTAAAAATACAGAGTAATGAAATAAAGCAAGAACTGGTTCAGTGTTTGTAATACAGGAATTCCCACAGAAAAATGGAGAGAGACTATTTACAGAGGCCCGAAGTGACAGGACAAGTCTCTTCAAACTGAAAGAGAGTGGGTTTAGATTAGAAATTAGAAAAAAATTCTTCCTTGTGAGGGTGGGGAGGCCCTGGCACAGGTTGACCAGAGAAGCTGTGGCTGCCCCTGGATCCCTGGCAGTGTCCCAGGCCAGGCTGGATGGGGCTTGGAGCAGCCCGGGATAGTGGAAGGTGTCCCTGCTCATGGCAGGGGTTTGGAACGAGATGATTTTTAAAGTTCCTTCCCACCCAACCCATTCTGCAATTCTGTAATTCTCAGAAGGCTTTCCTATGTTTGGCTTTTTGGGGGGTCTTTCTCCTCTTTCTCCACCAAACCTCACTGTATGAAAAGCCCATGTAACTTTCCAGCCCAGTCTGGAAGGGGGAGAAGGATTTCTGTCTCTGGGATAGGAACCGTTAGAAATGTCCTGGTCTCAGGAAAAACCACTCAGAACCAGGGTCACCATGTGAGTAATCACAAACTGTGCCTTTATAATTTAAATGCCACTAACTGTAGTGGAGATCAGGGCTTAGCCGAGCCAAGCTTTGCATGTCCACAGACACTTAGAGACAGCTCATGGCTGGGAGGGCTGGTGGATAAAAAAAAGCCCAAGGATGGAGTAAAAGGTCAATAAACACAAATCCAGAGAAATGAGATGTCCCACGGTCACACAGAGTCAGGAGATTATTTCTCTGTGCTCCCATTCCCGTTCCTTGCCATACTGACCCCACAACTGGTGGGACCCAGACCTCAGTGAGTGACAGAACAGCCATGCCAGGTGCTGGTGTCCTCTCAGTGCCAAAATAGTCACATCCTTGAGTGGCACTGAAGCCCAAAAGAAGGTGGTGAGTGATGGATCAACAACAGTGACTCTTTAGAAGACCAACATCACAAAACTTCTCTCAGAGTGACCAGTCCTGTAGGAATACAACCCAGGCCATCATAGAATCTCTTCCCCACCAGCTGACATCAAAGACTGTATTGAAGTCTCTGAGCAGCACTTCAGGAGCGGTGGGATTTGTTCTCTGGCTTGGTTGTTATGAGTACAGAGAAAAGTTTCATGCTCCACACGAGAACAGCTGGATAATTCCACTGGAAAGGTGGCAAAACCTGGGGAAAGGTTATGCCAAAGCCACTGTGCTCTGGGAATGGTGTTGGCTTCCATAACTGGTGCTTGAATTCCCTAAAATGTCGGAGGGAGACCCTTGACAGTCGTTGTAATGAACACACAGGACTTTAGGGGTTTTCAGGGGTGACCAGCTGCCCCACCTGTGCTTGAAGCACAAGAGCAGCCCTTTGAAAAACTGCCTTCCCTGCTCCTTCTTCTTCCAGCTGAGCTGGAAAAGAGGGAAGCAAGGATTTCTGTAGTCAGGGTGTGAATGAACGTGGTTCACACAGGCAGGGTTTTCCTGACGCCTTCTAGAGTTGGAACCCTGTGAAATTCAAGGATAACCAAGAGCAAATCACCACCGTCACCTTCCAGCCAGATGGTGAGTGCTGGTCTGGGGGACACTGGTCAGCACCTGCAGGAGATGTTGGGTCTTCTGCACCAGATATTGGCCTGGCAGGGCAGGTCAGATCATTTTAGAGAACACCAAGTGCCTTCTGTGGGGAACTGACCCCAAATATCAGAGATGTATCATACCACAGAGCTCGCCCTGACTGGCACCAGCTCATTTTAGCTGAGCTCAGACCACTGAAAGAGGAAGCTGAAGAGTAACTTGGTCCCCAGAAGCAAGCGTGACCCCAAAGAGCTGTCTCAGGCTGCCATCACTGCTCAATTTCCCCACAGGAGTGTAATAGAATAATTTAGGCTGGAAAACATCTTACAGATCATCGAGTCCAACCATAAACCAAGCACCAGTACGGGCTCTCAGCAATCAGGTGGAATTTTCTGGATGTACCCAAGGACTCTGCAGAGGAAGAGGTTTCTGTGGGCTGGGAATGGGCATAACCCAGGAGGACTGCAGAGGGCAACACCAACTAATGACCTTCAACACTGGATTCATTTCAACAGCGCCTTTTATGTACAGTTCTGTGATCCTTTGAGATGAAAGATGCCCCAGAACTCTAAATCTGTGCTGTTATTACTCTCTGAATTGATGCTTTTTCAATACTTATGGAAGTGACATATAAATAATAGCATTATGATCTAATCAATATCTCCTATTTACATCTCCTCTTTCATCCAGCAAGATCACAGAGCTCTTTGTAAGCAGTATCTTCACAAGTCCCTCTTAGTTGAGAATAGCATCACCAAAGGGAGCCTGATGAGGGAGCGTGTAATTAGACTGATAGGATTTCACCCCGTTTTTGAGTTCCCACTGCATTTTAGGAAGTGAAGAGGGAAAGTGGTGGAGAGTCCAGCACCTCTTGCATGCTAGAGAAGGGAATTTAAGCCAAGTTAAATTTTGTCTAAGGTAGCAAAACCAACATACCTGCACTTGTAAAAGTGCCACAGGAACATTTAATGGCCATGTACAGCCTGGAGCATCCGTGAGCACCCCTTTCAAGTGCAAAGGTGTGCTAAGTTTATAAAACTTTACAGACTTCACGCTTCTGCAACCAGAAATGAGCAGAATGGTCAACGGAGACCCAGCAAAGGGCTAGCAGGGAGATTGCTGTTAAATACCCTGTGTTTAAGGTATCCCCCCTCACCACATGCTTTGCCTTTACTCCTGGACAGAGCGGAGAAAATTAGATTTTCCTTCTGAGAAAAGAGAGGCCCCTCCAGTTGGGCGGATTTTCTTCTGTATGTGAAAGCAAAGGTTGATGTTGGTTTGTGTTTCATTTTTTAAGAAGCCCTGCATTTCAGATTAAGAACGTTCTTTTGAGAAGGTCCTGATCAGTCCCATGGTGTGCAGATGGACAAACTTAAGGCTCTTCACTGGAATTATCAAAGCCAGGTGGCAATGCAAGAAGGCCACTCCTGAATTAGGTCACCTTGACATCTCAATGAACATTTTTTACTGAAAGCACCAGAACCTCAGCTGGTGTTCAAGGGGTTTCTGCTATTAAGAAAGAAATTCTTTACCATAAGGGTAATGAGGCCCTGGCACAGATTGTCCAGAGAAGCTGTGGCTGCCCCATCCCTGGAAGTGTCCAAGTCCAGGTTGGACGGGGCTTGGAGCAACCTGGGATGGTGGAAGGTGTCCCTGCCCACGGCAGGGGTTGGAATGAGATGATCTTTGAGGCCCCTTCTGATGCCTCCAGAGGCTACCTAGAAACAGAGACTAGACAGGAGTAAGGGAATAAAGGTCGGGATTTATTTGAAAGGCCTTCAAAGGTGCACCCTGGGGAGCCAGAGGCTACTTCCAAAAAATGGACCTCGAGATGGACGACGAGTCACGAGTTCTTCCCACTTTTATAGGTTTGGTCTATTAGCATATCAGCATAAATTCGCCAATTAAAACTTTAGCTAATGATGTAATTTCTTCAATTTCTCCACCGATCTAGAGGCCCTAATTTACACCTTTTGGGCCTGGGACAGTCTGAGTGTCCTTGAACAACAAGCTTGGGGAGGCTTTGTTGTGTCTGTGTGGCCGAGGAGAGCAGCGAACGAGCTCCAGGGAACCCCAGAGTCACACACGGGGCAACACAGGACTGGAAAAATAGAAAAGTTAAAATCTAAGGCATCACTTCCAACCCAAATCCTTCTGTGACTCCATGACTGAGCATAATGAAGATACCCCCATGTGAATCCACATCTCTGTGCCCTCTTGAGGGAGGGAATATTCTTGGTATCCATTTTCTCCCACTCTTGCACCCTACACCCCTCTTGTAGGATGCAGAGGCTACAAGGGGGACAGCCGGGGGTTCCCGTGCAGCTGTGAAATGTGTGGTGCCTCTCTCCCAGGTGCTGAGCTGTGTGAACCCCGACAACGTGAACAGCCCCGAGATCCCGGTGAAGATCCTGAACTGTGACACCATCACGCAGGTCAAGGAGAAGATCCTCGATGCCATCTTCAAGAACGTGCCCTGCTCCCACCGGCCCAAAGCTGCTGACATGGACCTGGGTAGGAAATTGATCCCGGCCAGGGAGGGAGAGGGGAGGTGGGAGATGGCCAAACTCCATCCACACACTTTGGTGGGGCAGGGATCCCTCTCCAGACCTTCTGCAAGGCAGAGATGTGACAGTGACAGGGCAGGAGGGATATTTCATTGATGTTTATGCTCCTGGCTTAGGAAATGAGGGGGCCCTGAGGACTTAAAAAGACTGGTACCCTGCTCTTCTGCCCACAGAATTCATCTTGGAGCAGGGTCTGGAAAAAGCAGGAGTGGGACTGTTCTTGTTCCCATGCCAAAGACCCCTGGACAAAGGGTACCTGGAGTGAGGATGCTGGGAGGAGGGGGTGACTGAATTTGGGGCCACAGGCAGGTGTGGCAGCACACCTGGAGGATACTATGAAAAAGTGTGGAAAGATGTGCTCAGAGCATTGCTGAGGTGTCTGGTGGAGGGCTGGGGACTCCACTGTGGCTGAATCTGCCAGAATTTGCTCTCAGCGACCTTTAGCGAAAGAGACTGGGCTGGAAAATGATGGAGTCTATAAAACCAGCTAAGCTGTGGAGGAACCAAAAGGAGAAGGAGTGGACCGAGGCCAAGAAACAATTCACAGCAATAACGAAGGCAGGAATGAGAGGTCAGGGATTAAAGTTAAGTGTCTGAGTGTGCGTATGTGTAGGGGAGGGAGGAGTTCCTGAGAGACATTGCTCATGAAAGGCAGTTAGAATAACGAAACAAGCTGCCAAAACCAGCAGCAGTGAAGAACAGATCATGTACATCATCCAGAAAAGACCCACGGCAGCTCTGGAGCTGCTGTGAGTCGGCAGGGGCGTGGTGAGAGGTGGGGTGAGCGTGAGGGAAGGCAGAGCAGGGTGCCAGGGCACAGCAGAGCAGAGCAATGGGGTTCACAGCCACATCTCCTGACCTGTCTGGTGCTCCATGGTGGCCAGAGAGCCCAGTTCCTTCGGAGCTCAGACTGGGTGTGACTGGGAAGTGTTCGTTCTGCTGTGAAGATGAAGGAGGCGTCCATAACGAGATGCAGGAATTTTACCTGCATATTGTAAATACAGGGATATTGTAAATACAGGGATAAATTGGGTTCCACTGTAGTTCTGAGAACCAGAAGTGTGTGTGTATGCAGGGTCAGCAGGACAGGATTGCTGCTGTTTTAAGAAATATTGACCTCTTCAAGACCAGACTGGACAGGGCTTGAAGCAGCCTGGTCTGGTGGAAGGTTCCCCTGCATGGAAAGGGGCTGGAACTTTAGGATCCCTTCCCACTCAACCTATTCTGTGATTCTATGATGTCCTGAGTGATGCTGAGGACCAGAAAGTTCCAGAAAGTTGGTATGAACATGTGCCCCCCTCAGAGGACGGGCTTGCCCACAGTGACAACAGACTGGCTAATGAGCAGCTCTGGCCAGGAGCACTGATGATGCAGTTAGGGGGTAAAAAATCAATTAAAATACAAATACAAACCCCTTATCCAGCCGAAGAGTCTCGCCAGCAGCAATGCAGATAACAAGGTGGGAGGAGCAGGGCTGGCAAGGCTGAAGCAGGAACAGGAGGATCCACACATCCCGGCACAGCTCCATCCCAGCTTTTTCGCAAGGAGAAGATGCTCGTTGGCACCTGGCACCCTTCACAGGTGCTGAGGGCAGCGAGGGGAGAGCAGAAAGCGCTGCTGGCCCTCAGGAGGCACCACAGAGCTCTCAGGACCAGCCTGCCCCGGGCAGGATGCTCAGGGCTGCAGAGGGGCTGGAGCAGAGCAGGGCAGACCAGATGGCCACAGTCTGGCCTTGAAACCCGTGGCTTTCAAACAGCAGCATCGTTTCCTGCTCCCATCACCATTTTCTGGGCTTTCTGTCCGCACTCAGGCCAGATTGCTCGCAAGGCAGAAAGCAAACAAGCTAATGAGTTGTTTTGAGCTGTTAAATGCAGGGTAGCTGCAGGCAGAGGGACTTGTGTGTGTCGCAAATGTCACAACGTTTGGCAGTTGCCCAGGCAACTCCTGGAGGGGGTTGCCAGCTGAAAGCCCTTATTTCGGACACCCTGAGGTTACGTTTTAGCCCAAACCCCCAAATTGCAGCCCTCTGAGTGAAGACTTCTTTCCACGGTGGCGATTTTTGTTATTATCATTTTTAAAAGCTCTCTCCACACATGAAACACCCCATCTTTGGGAAAACATTAGGGTGTGAGGATTGCAAAACAGGAATTTGGCTTCATGCTGAGGCCTTTGCTCTTCCCTGGGTTTTGGATGATTTTTGAAAGGTGGTGCTGAGGTGGTGGGAGCTGCTGGCATGGCTTGCACTCAGTGATGCTGTCTCAGGTTCGCTGTGGACCATGTCAGGAGAGATTTCACCACCTCACCAGCCCTGCAGTGCTGGGACAAGGGGTTCATTTGAACTGAAAACATTTAAATGGGGTCTAAATTTAGAGTATATATAGAGTAAGAGAGACAGTTTGTTATATCTCTCCTGAAGGCAGGCTGGGAGAGCTGGGGTCGCCCAGCCTGGAGAAGACTCCAGAGAGACTTTAGAGCACCTTCCAGTGCTTGAAGGGCCTCCACGAGAGCTGGAGAGGGACTCTGGACAAGGGCCTGGAATGCCAGGACAAGGGAAAATGGTTTTAAACTAAAAGAAGGGAGTTTTATAATAGATTTTAAGAAGAAATTCTTTACTCTGAGGATGATGAGGCCCTGGCACAGGTTGCCCAGAGAAGCTGTGGCTGCCTCTGGATCCCTGGAAGTGTTCAGGGCCAGGCTGAAGAGGCCTTGGAGCAACCTGGGATAGTGGGAGGTGTCCCTGCCCATGGCAGGGGGTGGCAGTGGCTGATCTTTAAGATCCCTTCCAACCCAAATAATTCTATAATTCTGTGATTCACTCCACACAAATATTTCCGAGGCATCTTTCAGCTCCGTGTTCTAAGATGAACTTTTATTCCCAGCCCCTTTCTCTACCCCAGAAACAGAGCTGAGTTTCTCCTCTCTTCATAGACCTGGATCAGAGAGAAGGCACAAGGGAGGTGGAATATTTTCCATAGGATTTGAGGTGCTGGGTGACATCTCCCCACCTTCCATCTCCCCACAGAGTCGCTCCCTAGCCAGGCATTGCTGCGGCTCAAAGAAGCACCTCATTGTCAAAGGCCCCTGGAATTTCCTTTTTCCCAGTCAAGTTGAACAGAAAGGTTGTTTCTTAAAAAAAAAAAAAAAAGGAGGAAAAAAAAAAAAGAAGCAAAGAAGAAGTAATTCCTGCGTGCAATAAAAAGATACACTATCTGCTGAATGAAATATAAAGGCTTCACAGCAGCTGTCTCCTGAGTTTGCATTTACCGCTGCTCCTGATTGGAAGGCTTGATAAAGTTAATGGGATTTTTACCTCCCTCCCCCTCTCCTCCCTCTCTCTGGAAGGTGGAAGTGTAACAAATTGGATTGGAGTGTGTCTGTTCTTTGTGCCGGCTCAGAGGAGTGCTCAGATCCGAGCAGAGAGGGGACAGGGCGCTGCCAGTGAGGACAAGGCTGACAGGGTTCACTTAGTGCTGTGAAGATGGATGGCAGGGTCACCTTTTCCCTTCCCGTTCCCTTTGCATTTCCTTGGGGATCCTTCTGCCACCCCCTGAGCTCACGGAGAAGGGGAGCACTGAGACCAGGAAGAGCTGGGGAAAACTGAGGATCTTTTCCCTGTCCTTGCTCGGGTGCACAGTGAGGTATCAGAGGTGAAGTGATTCGTGTTCGGGCAGGGAAATCAGGCTGCAAAGATGAAACTGGAAACTCTAAGCCTGCCCTGAAGGTTTCCCTCCTTGTCTCATGCAGTCAGACTGGCCCTGACTCTTCCTCACACGGCCCCTCCCTGCAGGGAGGCCAAGGGAAAGGGCTCGGGAGTGCCCCGTGTCTCTGCAGGAGCATGGAAGGCTTGAGGAGACATCTCAGGATGTCCCTGGAGCAGAGGGAATCTGCTCTGAGCACCTTGCCCAGCCCTTGAATACAAACAAAGCCCAGAATGAGAGAAGCTGTGCTCGCCCTCAAATCAGAGCCCAGCGTGACACCAAGAACCTGTGCATCCCTCCCAAAACACGGGTGTGCGCCTCTCCAAGGACGAGCCAGGAGAGACAAGGACCACAGGAACGTGCAGAGCCATGAAGGAGGCAGGTCAGAGTGACACTGTCCCCAAGAGACCACGAGGAAGGCACACAAGAAACGCTCTGTGACAGCAGAATTGGCTTTGGCGTTGAGCGGGGCACTTTCTAAGAGCACCATTTCCCACCCCAGTCCAAACTTCAGCATTTTTTGCTATTCTAAGCCGTGTCTGGGACCTGTTAGGTCCCAGGAATCTGGTCCAGGTGGGGATGAGCAGAGAGCAGCATCCTCAGACTCCACAAAGGTGGTGTGGGTGAGGCTCTGAGGAGCTGGAGTAGATGAAGGGCAGTTCAGGATCAATGCTCAGCCAACACAACCTTTGCTCACCCTGAGTATCTCCAGCCAAAGTAACACCCGGCAATAAACACAGCTGCTGACCTCTTCCTGCTAATTTAAATGAATAATAAAGGCAAGTGCAGCTTTCCCATTGCATTTTAATTATGTGATAAGAAAAGTGCTGAAACCAAAAGAAATTTGCAACGGTCCTTGCATTTTTATATTAGGAAAAACAAGCAAGGGTGGCAGGTGATGTCTCAAAATCCAAGAGTTCATTTTAATTAACTCCTGCAAATGAATGGACTTTCTGCTGTGGCTCTGGCTAAAGCTGTGTTTGGTTGGGTCACTGCGACTGAAACGCGAAAACCAAGAGGAGAGCTTGGAATGCTCCAGGTTGCCTGGGATGAAGGCACAACTTTCCCCCACAGAGCATTTCTCTCCTTTTGGCCATGGTTATGTTTCCCTTGCTCTAGGCAAGTGTGTGAGTCCTCTGTGGGGAAAGCTGAGGCAATCCTCCTCGAGACTCCGTGATCTTAAAAGTTTTTTCCAGCCTTAGTGATTTCAGGGAGTGTTCCTCAAGATCTGAGCAAAAAAATTGGTGCCCTGGGAAGTAATGGGCTGCTCCAGTGCCACAGGAATTCATCATTCCAGGGCAGAGGCTGGAGAAGTGGCAGAGGCAGGAGCCCTTCTGCCCACAGACAGGTGCTGAAGGCTTGTAAAATTTACATCCTCCACGGAGCCCAGGTTGGATCTGTCCCTGGCTTTTCTCCCCGCTGTGCCTCTGCTGTTTGTGCCTAATATCAAAAGGGAAGAACTCTTGCAACAGTGTTAAAATACTAAAATAAAAAGCAGAGTTTTTCTGGAAGGTTCCAGATGTCCCAGTGGTCATGGGCACACTCGGTATTGCATTCCTACAATTTTTATAAGTTTAGCAAATTAAAATTATCATTTCTAACAACACTGGCCAATTAGAAGAGCAGTAGGTTAGGTAATTTTTCCCTAGGTACTGCCCAGTTGGAGTTGGTCCAGGGATTCTTTGTCCCATTTCTTGTTGTGTTTTCTCAAATTCTGATTGGAAAACAAAATGTTCTCCTTGTAGGTCCTCTTCTTGAAAATAAGACTAAAGAGTATTTCAGGAATGTGTTAGAAGCTTAGCTTATTATCCTAAAATCTAAGAGGAAAGGTAGGAAAAATCCTAGGAGCTGTGTAACTATGGAATAGCAGTCTACAGAGCTACAAATACATGAAAAATATATAAAAAGCAAAAATCTGTAGGCAGCGCTATGCCTGTACCTGAGGGCTTCCTGCTGTCCGTCAGTGGATTTGAGATGCAAGAGGCATTTTGGGAGCACCAGTGGGCATGAGCTGAGCCCAGCACAGGCTCTGTGCCAAACCAGACACTGCCGTGCCCAGGGGAGCCCTTTCTGGGCCGGGTCCTGGCAGGGACATGGATCTCAGGCAGTGCTGAAGGCTCTGTCTGTGCTGCCAAAGGAGACAGGACCGGGATTTCTCTCCCCGCAACAAGTGACATTTGCTCCTGTCCCGTGGGGGTGACAAACAGAGGCAAGGACACTCTGGTCTTGGAAACAGCCACGCTGTAGCATGAGCAGAACTGTGAGCAAATTAAAAGTTCAGCACTGTGACCAATCGGGGCGTAGAAGTGATGAGAGACGTGTCCACCTGCGTGTCCACGTGGGTTCTGGGCATGGGGATTGCCAGGGCCTTGTCCCTGTCTCATTTGTCCCCGTCTCACTTGTCCCCATCCTCCTTGCAGAGTGGCGGCAGGCGAGCGGGGCGAGGATGATCCTTCAGGATGAGGACATCACCACCAAGATAGAGAATGACTGGAAGAGACTCAACACGCTGGCACACTACCAGGTAACTCTGGGAGAGAGCAGGTAGGAGTTAGATCTTCTTTCTGGCAAAATAAAAAGGAAAATATTATTCTCTCGCCCAGGAAAGCGGTGGAATCAGCACTCCTGGAGGTGTTAAAAAAACACGTGGATGTGACACTTGGGGACATGGGTCAGTGGTGGCCTTGGCAGTGCTGGGTGAACAGTTGGGCTTGATGATCTTAAAGGTCTTTCCCAAGCTTACTAAATCTGGGATTTTATCATTCTAAGATGCAGAGGTAAAGATTGGTTGAGTGGGCAATAACTGGGCAGAACCCCCATGCTGAGCACATCCCTCCTGTCCCACTGTTCTTGTCCCACTTATCCTGAACAAGGCTAGAGAGGAAGCCAAAGGCAGAAAGAATATCTTCTTTCTCTCTCAAAGGCCATCCCTGGCGAGTGAAGGTGGTCAAGAGGAGATGAGGACATCACAAGCTAACATTTCTCNTGGGTTAGTGGTGGCCTTGGCAGTGCTGGGTGAACAGTTGGGCTTGATGATCTTAAAGGTCTTTCCCAAGCTTACTAAATCTGGGATTTTATCATTCTAAGATGCAGAGGTAAAGATTGGTTGAGTGGGCAATAACTGGGCAGAACCCCCATGCTGAGCACATCCCTCCTGTCCCACTGTTCTTGTCCCACTTATCCTGAACAAGGCTAGAGAGG
This sequence comes from Mystacornis crossleyi, assembly GCA_013400655.1. NCBI lineage: Eukaryota > Metazoa > Chordata > Aves > Passeriformes > Timaliidae > Mystacornis > Mystacornis crossleyi. Next base: position 39,169 of record VYZQ01005207.1, read on the forward strand.
AAGCCAAAGGCAGAAAGAATATCTTCTTTCTCTCTCAAAGGCCATCCCTGGCGAGTGAAGGTGGTCAAGAGGAGATGAGGACATCACAAGCTAACATTTCTCATGTAGGCAAACAAACCCAAGGCCTTCCACGCCCCTTTTTCCAATGTATCCATGGCCTTTTAATGCAAGCAGAGTTCAGAAGGATGGAAGAGAGAAAAATGGAAAGAGGGAGGCTTAGTGACTGGAAAAAGGAGGTGGACAACATCATGGCTGGAGACCACGGTGCAGTGGAGCTGTTGTTGCAAGGAACCCTTGTTTTCAACCCGTGTCCTGGTCCAAGTGACCTGCTCTGCTTCCCTTCATCCCTGGAAATACATAAGAGAGGGCTAAAAATGTCTGAAAATGTCTTACACAAGTGGTAGATTTAAAGAAAAAAATGGAGTTTTGGTCAAAAGCTTCTCTCTTGGAAAAAAACCCAACAGAAAAAAGACCTCATTAAACTTAATCCGACACTGACAATTTTGTCATTTCCTCCATCACACCTCAGCAATCTCTGTTTCATAACAAGATTATTTTCTCTTGTTACTTAAGGGCTCAGCTGAGGAGACAGCAAGCAATAATTTGAAAAGGAAACAAAACTTTTTGCTTCAGACTGACTGAAGCATTGCTGGCTGATTTTGATTTTTTTTTTCTTTCCAGACAGAGCAAGGACATTTCCTGCTTTATTTCATCAACAAACCAGGCATAATTTTCTTCCCTCTCTGTGCTTTTTCCATCTTTTTTTTTTTTTTTTGCTTCAGGCAACGAGCTCCCAGATGTATGATGAGCTGGGCCAGGTCCTCAGGAAACATCATTTTCCTGGCTATCCTGAAGGCTGCCATGAAGCATGCTGGGACAGAAACTGAGATTCCCTTTGCCTCAGTTTCCCCATCCGTGGTGTGGGGCTAAAACTACAAAGAGCCAATAATTGCCTTCCATGGTAGCCGAGGGGCTATTTAATTAGCCTCTGCAGTGCTTTGAAGATGAAAAACTCCATGCAAGTGCTAATTATTATTATTATTATTACACAGACAAGAGTTAGATGTCATGATCAGGGTTTTTTTTTACTCATCTCCTTTTTATGATGTCTTATTTATCACAGATGTTCCTGATATGGCTCTTTTGAGCCACTGGCTTATTAACATTTCTGATACTAGGCCCACAGGATTTGTCTTGCTGTAGAAATGGGAAGTTTGGCTCCTTTAAAAAAGCCCTGTGGTCCCTAAAAACACTGTCCCATGGTATCCTGGACATCAGCCACTCCAAACCTGCTGCTTTTCCACATCTGAGACTGTCTGATGCCACAAAGAGAAAGAAGCTGTGGCGGTCCCTTCGGTCCGGCAGCACGTTTGTCACGGGGAAGGGTGAGAGGTTGACAGGATCAAAGTGGAAAGTGTAGACAGGAATTTCGAACCAGGCACCCAGATATCCCCTGCAATCCAGGAGGAAGGAATGGAACATTTCACATCGGTTTTATCATCCTAATGGGACAGCCAAGCCTGTTTGAAGTAGCTCCGACGATTTTATTATTCTCGTGCTCCTGCTCTGCCTAAGAGCTTCTCCCGGCTGAACCTATTGTTAGATTTACTGAGGTTAATGCAAAAACCATCTCTGAAAGTGTTTAAAAGGCCTCTGGATATGGCCCTTGGGGACATGGTTTAGTGGTGAACACGGTGGTGCTGAGTTAATGGTTGAACTCCATGATCTTTAAGGCCTTTTGCCACCTAAATGACTCCGTGACTCACATTGTCGTCACTGGGCTTTGAACCGGGGCCTGAATGGAGCAGAATCTGTTTGTCACCTGTTGTCCCTTTGTCCGAGTGCAGGATTCTGGCTGTGTAGCAGCAGAGTCTGTCTCTTTTTTATTACTAGACCAACTCACTGAAGAAAGAAATTGAAGCTTTGAGGGGAAGCTGTGCCCTGCCTACAGTGACACTGATTTGCAGCTCCTGCTGCCCTGGGCATGGTCCTCAGCCGCTTTTCAGGAGTTTATTGACCAAGTCCTTTTCTTTCTGCAGGTTCCAGATGGATCTGTGGTAGCTTTGGTCTCCAAGCAAGTCACTGCCTACAACGCAGTCAACAACTCCACGGTGTCCCGGACGTCAGCCAGCAAGTATGGTAAGGGTTTGTGTACTGGGATGGACTGGGAGAGCCCTGGAAAGAGATCCCAAACATCACAGTGGTCGCAAGACTCTGAGCACCAGCAGGGAGACTGATGGGCAGATGATTAGTTGATGAAATGAAGCAGGAGGAGAGGATTTAGCCGTCTAAAACTCTGGCATCTGGTTCAAGCTGTTGATCCAAGTGGTTGGGTTGCTCTTGGGAAGTTCTCCTCCCTCATTAATTAAAGGAGGAGCCTGTAAAATTAACTGCCTCCCTGTTAGATCACTGACTGTTGCTCTTGGAGTTCGAGGTCTTTATCAGCAGATCTCGAAGCAGTGGATTGTTGTTCCCACTGTCCCCGTGAGACACATGGGGACATGTGTCCAGCTGTGCCCAGCTGAGAGTGGCACAGCTGTGAAAGGGACACCGGGTGGAAACTGCTCCGCAGAGCCAAACAGGGACCTCCTGAGCGTCACCCACGCCCGCCCACACCCTCCTTCCCTGCACTAGAATTGCAGCCCAGGCCGTGTCTCACTAAGGTGATGCTGGACTGCAAAGCAAAACATCCCTAATGTACAACCAGAGTGCTGCAACCCCCCCTCCAACCTGAATGCTGCTGTCACATCACTTTATTAATATTTTTAATTTATGAAAGCATCTCCAATCCTTCTCACTCCCTTTATCTTAAGGGAAAGTGCAGTTACTCAATGTCCAGAGGTGCCCCCTTCCACTTTCTCCAAGGGCATAAATGATCCATGAGGCCTTATTAATATTCATCCTCTTTGCCATGTTGTTGCAATTACTGAAAGACACAGTGACCTTTGGAAAGGAAGACTTGAGGGGGGGTTAATTTCTGTTGGATTTCTTTAATTCTTTTGCCATTTGATTTTTTCAGGGGGGAGGGAATGGGGAAGGAGGCAGGGGGAGGAGAAGATGTGGTGGGTCAAAAAGTGATTGTTAATTGCAATTAAGAAAACAGCATCCAGAAAGAAAAAGGATATTCCATCTGATAATTAATATGTAGAGATTGGTAATGCATTAATGAGGCTGATTCAAATCTTGCTACAGAAAGGTGCAACACTTCTGATAATTATGGTTGGAAAAGGCAACATTGCTGGAAGGTCAGGGAGAGGGGAATGCCTTGTGCCATCACTCAGAGGCAAAGAGAGGTAAAATTTGGAGGCTAAAAGTATTCCTGGAGAGGAAATTTGTGGGGGAATCCACCTGAGATTCTGATTTCTGTCAAAGCAAGATTTTGGAGCAGGGAGTGTGGAGGATGGCTGGGCAGGAATTATTTGTTTGCTTTGATGCCAAGGGAGGGAGGGGAGGCAGCTCCTTCTAAATGTGGGGGTGAGGAGCTAAATAAGAGATCACATTAGAGACATGGATATTTTTATGTCAAGCAGCAGAGCAGGGCATGGATAAAAATATGAGGGAAACGAGTCACATAAGGAACTGGTTACCATAAGGAACTGGTGCTCTCCCCTGAATCAGCCCTGGGAAGTGTCTGACGCTGACAGTGCCACTTGCCAGGGAACATGATAAGAGATAAAGGCTGTGGACAGCTCAAAATCAGTGTTTGAACCTCATTTAATTTAATAGTGTAGACACCGACATCACGCCTGCCTTGGTGACATCGTTTGCCTTTGCTGAGCAAATCCCTCACACAAAATGCTTTGAGAAATGCATTTGGTGGCACGTCACCAGCCCGTTTCCTGGAAACCCCAGCCCCAAGAGCTGCTGAGGCACATGGAGAGCCCTGGGTCTCTGTCTCTGCAGAAAACATGATCCGCTACACGGGCAGCCCCGACAGCCTCCGCTCGCGCACCCCCATGATCACCCCCGACCTGGAGAGCGGCGTCAAGATGTGGCACCTGGTCAAGAACCATGAGCATGGGGACCAAAAAGAGGGGGACCGAGGCAGCAAGATGGTTTCTGAGATCTACCTGACGAGGTTACTGGCCACCAAGGTACGTGGTGGGGGCGGGGGACAGGGGGAGAGTGGTTTGGTTTGAGGCTGTGGTGGGATTTCTTGCAGGCAAGGAGTGAGAGGCCACTCAAAGGATGCCAAAGGTGGGTAAAGAGAGATGAGCAGAAGGAAAATGGAGGAAGAGGAAAGCTCCGTGCATGTAGGGAAGGAGCCTGAGCTTTGAAAGCAGAGTCAAAAAAGGAACGCTGGAAAAGCAACAAGGAGTAAGAGTCCAGGGCTGTGACATTGGTGGAAAAAGCACAGTGGGAGGTCCTGGAGTTGTCGATTATACTGGTTTGTAATTTGCACCAAAACTGAGCAAGTGAAGAGCCAGGGAAGGTGCTCAGAGCAGGTTCCAAGGATGTGTCAGGCCTCACAATCTGAAATGGGCTCCTACACCACAAAATCCTGAGTTTTGTGGTACAAATCCTTCTCCACCTTTCCCCTGGGCCAGTGAAGACTCTTGTGCTGATGACTTGGAAGGAGTTACACTGACCTTACAGTGACACATGAAAACTCAGAGTTCCAGAGAGAAAATACAAGTTAAATCAAGTGGGGACAGAGCAGACCTGAGTCTCCAAACACATCCATAACTTTGACTTTTACCATTCTTTGTCAGGGTGTTAATAGGCACAAACACAATTTCGTGTGTTCATGCAAATGCTGCCTGAGTTTGCCCATCAGACACATTTCCATCACTTGTTCAAGTCCTACCTTCCAGATTTGCCTGCACATTTATTCCTCAACTCAGTTTTCCTCTGATGTCTGGCTCTCCCTGCAGCCTCACTCAGGCTGTCTGAGCTGCAGAGGGATTTGGAGGTGAAGTGGCTTTGTCTTTAGCCCCTGGTCCATGCCCCATTCCCTGGCATCAGGAGGCTTTTATGGATCACGCAGCGTGAAAAGGAAATGTTGCTCCCCGGGGCTCAGGCCCCAGCTGGTGCAGACCAGCAAGCACTGGACTGGTGCTGATTTATGTTGTCTGGGGATACGGCCCCTACCCCACCACTGAACTGCTTTTGCTTTCTGTTCTGGGTCACAAACTCAACACTTGGGTTGGGTTTTTTTGTTGGTTTGTTGTGTTTTTTGTTGGTTTGTTTTTTTTTTAATGGAGATGACGGAAAAGCAGCTGCAAAATCTGTGCAGTGACAGAAATAGTAGGAAGGTTGGGGTTTTATTGTTTCCTCTCTTGGGCCAAACGATTTTCTTTTCACATTGTGACCATTTGAGGGAGGGAAAGAGAGAGCAGTTGCTGTAATACAATCCCCAGGAATACTCTGTTAAACTGACAATGATTTTTATTCTGGTAAATCCCTGACCTCTGATACCTAAGAGCCTCTTGCCTAAAAGCCTCAGAGGTTTTCTTGGCATTTGTGAGGGTGAGCATGTAGAGAACTAATTCCCTCCCGGAACTGAACCTGAGGGCAGCTCTTCCATGTCAGACCAGGAGGATTTCCCCTCCGGAGCCCGTCCTCAGTCAGACATGTGCTGCAGGGCTTTGCTCGCCCTGCAGGAGTTCACACAAGCAAAAGGTGCCTCTGTTTGTTTCCCAAAGAATAAATCAAGTGGTGAATCAGCCAGAGACACCAGCTTTCTAATTAAGTGTTTGTTAGCTCTAGGTAAACTTGAGCCACTCTGGTGGAACCTGGGGCTTTGTTTCTAGGAGGGAGACATTTCTTCCCTAGGTCTTCAGAGAAAGGGCAGAGTTTTATCTTTCAGAAAAGGAAATTTTTCATATCAGGGAATGTTTGTTGGAGGTTCAATTGATTTTTGGTTGTTTTAGCAGCTGTATGGTTTGTTCACGCCAGAGCCTGTGAAGCTCTGGTGACAGAGGAAATGTGCCCTGCCCTGGTGTGGAAATGTTCCACCCCAAACCCAGCCTACAACTCCTCAGCTGTCCCCTTCTCCAAGCCTGATCACCCTCAGATATTCCAGCTCCTCTCCTTCCTGCTAAAAGTCAACTGTCCTCGCAAGGGTGACTCTCCCAGCTGTTGATCTGGGATTGTCCCACCAGTGGGGAGTAAGAAATGAGGAGACCTCTTGGGAATGAAGATGAAGTTTGTGTTATTTGTGACACTGGTCACACACTAACCAGCTGCTTCTCTCTAGGTTCTCTCCTCCTATTTGGGTCCAGGACACCTTCTGCTGTGCTCCACAGCCAGCTGATTCTCTTCCCAGCTTAAAAGATGGCCCTGGGTGAAAGCCAGCCTGGAAAACGGCTGGATTTTGTCTCATGGATGCGCTAAAGCATTGAGGATGGGATGCAGAGAGAGGAATCTGTGTGGAAATGAGGTGTAGCAGTTCTTGTGATGATAAACATTCCTGCTTAAAGACACCTGTATTGAAATTCCCAGGTCATGTCACATTCAGTTGATATTAGATGGCCTCCACTTTTCAATCACACCTGGCTCTGATCCACAGACATGCTGTGTTTTCAGTGGGGTACCAAAATTCAACATCCTCCCCCAGCTTGTCACCTCATGTTCTTCTTTCCTTCCTTCCTACCCCCACCAGGGCACCCTCCAGAAATTCGTGGATGACCTGTTTGAGACCATCTTTAGCACTGCTCACCGTGGCAGTGCCCTCCCCCTGGCCATCAAGTACATGTTTGATTTCCTGGACGAACAGGCAGACAAACACAACATCCATGACCCCCACGTGCGGCACACCTGGAAGAGCAACTGGTGAGTGAGAGAGACAGCCCAGTACAGCCCAGCACCAGCTACTGGGCTGAAAGGAGAGCAGAGGGACGTGGGGGAGCTCAGGACCCTGGCATGGGATTTGAAGCACCAGACTCAGTCTTCCCAAGTCAATGGGGAAGTCAGAAAATCCCCAAATCTATGGGATTTTTCCAGGGATGGAGCACTTTTGCTAAAGAGGTCCCAGTTTGCCCTGTATTGCAGAGAAATGGACAGATTTTTAAGGGATTTGATGAGGAAAAAGTAAGTTTTTAGTTGCTGCAGTGCCCAGAATCACATAGGAATATCTAGGGAGGCATGGGAGAGGATCAACACCACTGGCTTCATCTACGCTGGGTGTTTTACTTCCCAGCTCCATTTGTTTGCCCACACAGAGGTATCTCATGCCAGCTGAGAACTTTAAGGTATCCAAGACATCCTCAGAGGATGTGGAGCACCCACAGGAGACTTGTACCCTCCTGGGTGGCAGCTGGAGGCCAGGAGAGCATCTCCAATGGTGCGAAGTATTTAAAGGATCTGGAGCTGGATGTGAGACTCCTTTGGAGTGAGTGACAAAGGGTGACATCAGTGGCAGAGCGTGACATCAGCCTCCTGCTCCAGCTGCCAGCTCCTCCTCATAGCTGCAACGGGACAGCGGGAAAAGCCAGGATCCGTGCAGAAAAACCTCTCTGCTGAGTCTCCCCGCTGGAAAGAGCTCCCTGGGGAATGGCTCCCTCCCCTCCTCCTGTGCAAACACAGGGACTATAAAAGGAGCAGCAGAGGAGAGCCATGGGGCTCCCAGCTCATGCATTTTTTCCTTTCCCCAGCCAGGCTGATGGCAGATCGTCACAGCGCGGTGACATAAAAAAAGAAACCCCATGCACCAAAGAGGCTTTCAACTAATGAAACATTAGCATATTATTAACATTATCTGCGGCACTAATCTAAGGCTGATTGCAGCCACTCAGCCTAAATGAGCAGGAGGTTTATTTAAGAGGGGAGGGGGGAAGGCAGAGTGCGTGTGTTTGCGGGGAAAGGGGCAGTGCAAAGAAATCTGTTCAATCAGATCAAATTAACTCAAAGTCACATCTCAGGGCTTCATTATTCCCAGCCAGGGACATAGTCCCCCATCCCCTCCCCACACCCAGGCACACTCAAGGCACACAAACACACACTCTGCTCCTCCTCACCCTGGCTGTGTCTGTCATCCAAACACCTGCACAAGGACTTCTGCAAGGTTCACTCGTCCACCTCATCCCCCAAGGGATGATTCTCCATTCCCAGCCTAAAATCCCCCAACTCCACCATGTCTCCTCATCATTTTTTACTCATTCTTCCCTGAAGCCCTGGCATGGGTTGTTCAGAGAAGCTGTGGCTGCCCCATCCTTGGACTGTTCAAGTCCAGGTTGGACGGGGCTTGCAGCAACCTGGAATAGTGGAAGGTGTCCCTACACCAAGGGTGTTGGAACTGAATGATCTTTAATGTCTCTTCCCACCAGAAGCACTCTATAATTCTATGATTTCCAGCATCTCCCTTTTCTCCTGAACTAGGCTGACAGGATTCTCTGTCTGGGGTTTTCCTTACATTTGTTCTGTGTTTTTGGCTCAGGAGAACGCACAGAGGTTTAGGAAAACACGGTGTCAACCCTCGGTCAGGAAGGTTGTTACCCAAAATCTATCAGACTTGGAGATAAATCTTTTACAGTGCAGTGTTGCGAACGCAATGAGAAAATGAGAGGAACTGGCGAGTTTATCCTGAGCACCAGGAGAATTTGCTAAGCTGAAAGATGCAGAGAGTGAAAGCAGAGTTAACAATCTGCCTGAGAGAGGCAGGAGCTGGGCTCAGTGACACATCCCAGCTCCTGGGCCATGATCACTGTGATGCATTTGTCCTCACAAAAAGGCTTGAGGCAAAGGCTGGAGATATCTCATACAAGGTACCTCGGGGCATCTCATACAAACGAGTTGCTCTTTGGAGAAAAAGGGGGAAAAGGGCTTTGGATTGCAACTGGAATAGCATTTCCTTGGTTAAGGCAGATATATTTTCATATCAAAGGCTGTGATACTTGTTTCCCAGTTCCTTTTTTTTTTTTCTTTGAGGCAAAGAGGGTTTCCCTGTCATGTAGCAACTGCTTCCTGCCCAAGGTGCTGGGATCATGTGCAGGCTTGGGCTGGAGCAGTGGAGAGTGACAGGACACGGTGTCCCAGCACACACAGGGTGTGCCATGAGCATTCCCAGTCTCCACCTGGGAGCTCTACCTACCTCTCTTCCCAAGGGATTGCTATGAGGGCTAAAAGCCAAGTCCCTCAGTGGGAAATGTATAGAATCACAGAACGGTTTGGGTTGGAAGTGGCCTCAAACTCATCCCCCTGCCATGGGCAGGGACACCTTCCACTGTCCCAGGCTGCTCCAAACCCCATCCAACCCGGCCTTGGACCCTTCCAGGGATGGGCCATCCACAGCTTCTCTGGACAGACTGTTCCAGAGCTTTATAATACATCCCATAATAATTTTTGTGGGTTCAATGCCTGTCCTTACCTGATGGAGAAACCAACAGGGTCAACTTTCCATTGCAACTTAACACAGAGAGATTCAGAGTCTTTGTCGTCACCTAAGTTATACTCCCATTAATTTATGGGCACCTTCAACAAGATTGTCTTGACTTTGAGACTGACCAAATCTGCCTTGTGAGGATAACAGGGACAAAAGGCGACCTCACTGCCGTCCCTAGACTTTGTAGGGGAGGAATCCATCACAGACCAAAGTTTATCCCAGAATCTTCATGTCCACACTGCAATCTCTGATTCCCACCCACCGTTTGCTTCTGTGATGTTAAACAGCAAAGCCTGTGAGCTGTGCACTGACTGTGTCCCCTCTCCCACCCTTCCTGCAGCCTCCCCTTGCGGTTCTGGGTTAACATGATCAAGAACCCACAGTTCGTCTTTGACATCCACAAAAACAGCATCACGGACGCCTGCCTGTCCGTGGTGGCTCAGACCTTCATGGATTCCTGCTCCACCTCGGAGCACCGCCTGGGCAAGGACTCCCCCTCCAACAAGCTGCTGTACGCCAAGGACATCCCCAGCTACAAGAACTGGGTGGAAAGGTGAGTTTTAGCCGTGGGGTGACACAAAGTGACACAACGAGGCCCTGCTTTGTGGAGGGAGGTAGGAGGCAGCATCACTGTTGCTTTTGGAAACCGTCTCCGGGGCTTTTTTGTCTTTGGTTTTTGCTAAGTGGGAATCTCCATGCTAGACTTTTGTTCCCTCATGCCTTGAGGCAGAGATGGAAATTTAATTAATGGTGGGAGCTGGAGGTGTTTGCCATCACTGCTTCTCTCGAGGAGAAACTGTTGGGAAGTGGCAGAGGGAGGAAGGAAGGGGAGGTGATGCGTGTGAGCCCTGGGAAGCACACAGGCTTCTCAGTCTTTCCACATGGGCCAGAAGTGTCCTGCTGCTCTCAGCACCGTTGTGACAGTCCCCACACTGCCTAGATCCCAAGGGATTTATAATTATCCCCCAGTAACTTCCCTTGGAGGCTCTTCTGTGCTTTGAAGGAGATGCCAGATGACTGACAGGCTGCTGACTGAAGCTCTGCAGGTATTTTCTGTCAGGTCAGAGGCCTTTCCAAGTGTTTTGTCCACACATCCAAGACCTGTGACTGTACTTCAATCTGCTGTACCGAGGGTCAGTGCCTGGCAAAGCTGCTCCACGGGGAATACAACCAAAGCAACTATTCCTGCAGCATGCTGGGGCTTCAGTTTCTGCGGGGTTTCCCCCAGGACAAGCAAACTGCACATCCTGCTCTTCATCCGACAGGAGCTGTGCTTTGCTTTCCAATATTCTGAACTTGCCTGGCGTTATTGACAGGTTTGGGAACTGCACAGATGGGGAACGGCTGCTGCTCTGTAAATACAAAGGCGGGTTTATCCTACAGATCATTCCTGTGCCCTGCATCCAGCTTTCAGCAGCGATTTCTCTGGATGACTTCCCAGGCATGGCCTAAAATTGATACCGTGTCATGCAGGCTGTACAAGGCCTCTGCTGCTGCAGACACCTCACACTGCGCTATAAATCCCTGTATTGCCTTTGCTGGGGATGATTTTCTCTCATTTTGTTATAAGAGTGTGGCTGATCAAACAGCTCCGTCCCCTACTCGGCATGAGGCAACATTTTTTTCCAACAATTCTCGCATTGGTCTGTGATTTGTCTGGACAATTATTTTTAGATGCGGTTAAACACTTCAGCAAATGTCGTTTCTAGGCAACCTGCAAGGCTCTTACGAGCTACCTTGCTTAATTATGACCTACTTTTGGTACCGTGTCCAAGTTTCTTAGTATGGATTGAGGCTGATTGCTGGATTGACCTGGATAATGGGAAGGAAGTGTCGGAGGTTCCATTTAGAAATCAAGTTTGCACCAACAGTGACCCAAAGGTGTCATTCTCTAGTGATGCTTTAGCAACACTCTGTGTGGGTGGGTGGG